>RCUC01123223.1:0-20469 GCA_003697995.1 Taxidea taxus jeffersonii
TGATTATTGAGTGTATAGAACAGTATCTTGTGTTTATAGCTAGGAAAAAATGTTGAGCAGTTAGGGCATGTAAGCTCTCAATTTATGAAATGTCAGAATTAAAGTACTTACGTTGTAGGCTCTGAAGAGGTGATCCCTTCTCCCCCTGCTAAAAGCACTTTAGTAAGCAATTTTGAAATTACAAGGGACCCAGATAAGTAAATTTAAAAGAAATTTCAGTTACAACCTGGGAATATTTTAAGTAGGTCAAAAATTAATTATATTGAGTTTTTGGTAAAAATACTTTTTCAAAAATATTTTTAGATCTATTGTCTGTTTTGCTACTTCCCCTTTTGCTTGGTCTGTTTCTAAACACTACTCAATTTGGCAATATCCCTTGAGGAGTATATGGCACTTAATATGTATTGTCCCCTAGAGGAATCATGAAAGAAAGAAAAGATGCAAATTTTCCCTTGGGATAAAATAGAAAATTAATTGAAGAAGAAAGAGTCCATGATTTAAGGTATAGTTAATACTGGGAGAAAATCATATACAATTTTCATATTTGTTGATTGTATCTTCTTAGTTTAAATACCAGTTATTACTAGCAGAGTCCATACTCTTTATGCAGCAGCTTGCATGGCTTATGTTTATATTATCATCTTGTTTATATACAGTCATGTAAGCTATAGTAATCATTTTTATGTATTTTCTTCTTATGCTTTCTTTACTTGCTTCAGGTTCGTCATCAGTTGGCTTTTGAATTTTGTATTAAGACTTTGAAAGGAATACTCCAACAAAAATGAATTGTATTTTTGTTATAGTGATTCTGCTGCATGGATTACAAACACTCTATCTCCATGCTTGGATAAACTCCATCAAAAGCACATTATCCTCCTACTTCTGTGGCCAGCTGCCTAATTGTATCTGCTGTAACCACACGCTGTTGGAACATGATACCAATGAAGAACAGAAATGATAAATTACTCCCTGCAGGTGATAGTGATAATGATAATTTTTAATTTCCTTCTTCCTCATAAGGTCTAGTCTGATCTTACTTCATTGGCTGCCATCCTGTTACAAACACACAGGATACGTTTTCTTTAAAGAAATACTCATCACACCAAAATACATGAGAAAATAATTTATTTTTATTCCAAGTCATTGTTCTTCAGATGAGCATGTATAAAATGAAGTGCATTTACCTTTGTGTGTCTGGGATAAACAAAACGTGGCTTAAAACAGATTTTTAAATATTCAGTTTACACATTCTGTGAGTTTTTTTCTTCCTTTTTGTGAAATCCACAAAGAAGAAACAGTTCATTTTGAAAGACTATATTCTAATGCTTACGAGTGTTTAAGATGCACAACAAAGCTACATGCCTGAATTATTTTCCTATATATGTGGAGGAGTCCCACCAGATTACAAATGTGATCAAACTGTCCCAGAAGTTTGCTGCATGTGCACGTATTTTTCTTTTCTTCTGTTTTCTTCTATATTGAGCACGGTTGTTGTTCTTAATTATCACAGACTCTCCCTTCTCTAAGGGCTTTTTTTTTTTTTTTTTTAAGATTTTATTTATTTATTTGACAGAGAAAGAGACAGCAAGAGAGGGAACACAAGCAGGGGGAGCGGGAGACTGGAGAAGCAGGCTTTGCGCTGAACAGGGAGTGGGATGCTGGGCTCCATCCCAGGACCCTGGGACCATGACTCAAGCCAAAGGCAGATGCTTAATGACTGAACCACCCTCAGGCGCCCCTCAATCTAAGGACTTTTTAAAAATTTTTCTGATGGTGGTATAATTCAGTGAAATGTTATTTATTTAACTGTGACCTTGCCTTTACAAGTTAATCCAACTTCTACAGATTTTTATTTTTTACAGATATTTTATTTTAATGCTTGTTTTTTCCCCTCAGCAGTTCCCTTTGCCCCTGACAAGATACACATGTGGAACAAAAGAGAAATGTATCCGATGGTTAGGCCTTATAACCTATCTGATCTTTTTCCAGTGCTTGTCAAGCTGTGCTCCTTTTACTTATTACTAACATTGCCTGTTAGCCATCATTTTCAGTTTCCTGTGGTTGTTGTTTATTCTTACATTTGAATGACTTCCACAGAAAGAGTGTAAGTTCATTGAAATTAACATTTGAAAGACCTAGAGATAACCTATCAAAGTGATGGTAACAAGGTGGTGAAACTAATGGAAAATAGTGGCATATTTATGTTCTTCACCAGAAAAAATAGCTTTGCCCCTAAATCAGCTGACTTATTTGGTTATAATGGCTTTGCAGAAAATAAAAACACTAATCAGATTATAGTTCAGTTGGGTTTTATAGTCTATGATTCAAGTTTAACATTTTTTCTTCTTTTTGTCTAATATTTTTTTTAATTTTATTTATTTATTTATTTGACAGACAGAGATCACAAGTAGGCAGAGAGGCAGGCAGAGAAAGAGAAAGGAAAGCAGGCTCCCTGCTGAGCAGAGAGCTCCATGCGGGGCTCAATCCCAGGACCCTGGGATCATGACCTGAGCCGAAGGCAGAGGCTTTAACCCACTGAGCCACCCAGATGCCCCTAATATTTTTTTTAATTATTAAGGATCACTTGTGATTTGCGGGGAGCCCTTTCCCTTTCAGTAGCATTCTGCTTGAGGGTTAATACCCATTTTAAAACCAGAAATGCCTTTTGGTGTTTTTAGAGCAAGAGTTTTCTACTTGCTCAGTTATGTGAATCTTTCTGGAGTTTTGTGGGGGTGTTTTGGTTTGGGTTTGTTTTTTGTTTTTGTTTTTGTTTTTTTTTAAGATTTATTTATTTATTTTAGAGAGAGAGCAGGAGCAGGAAGAGCAGAGGAAAGGGATCTGAAGCAGACTCCACACTGAGCGTGGAGCCCCAGGTGGGGCTCCATCTTAGGACCCTGAGATCGTGACCCCAGCTGGAATCAAGCATGGGTTGCTTAACCAGTTGTACAACCCAGGTGCACCAGTTATGTGAATCTTAACAGTCTGATGAGTCGATTGTCTGCACATAGTTTGTTTGTTTGTTTGCACATAGTTTTTTATTGCACATGAATTTCTTCTAACTTCTCTTGCTTCTGCTTCATGTGTGCTGTAGAACTGATTTTGGTATTACCCTCTACCAGACATGATTAGGGAGGTAAATCTGTTTGAGTTGAAGAAACTATGATGCATTTCAGAGGGAACTATAAAGTAGATGTGACTTCAGATTTATCTTTGTCATAGGTCCCTGCCAAATTCTCATAATCAAAGTGAATTATATCTTTATTTTTATTTATTGTCTTGAGGCTTAGCACTGTTTTATTACCCCAAACTACACAGTATTTCTTTCACTGTATTTTGGGGCTTTGGAGGAAGAGAAGTTTCTTCTCTGATTTTTTTTAACTGAATTTCATAGATAGTTCAATTTGGGGATTAGAAGACAGTTTTTTTTTTTTTAAGATTTTGTTTATTTATTTGATAGAAGTTACAAGAGAGAGGAGGAAGCAGGCTCCCTGCTGAGCGGAGAGCCCGATGAGGGGCTCAGGGGCTCGATCCCAGGACCCTGAGACCATGACCTAAGCCGAAGGCAGAGGCTTTAACCCACTGAGCCACCCAGGCGCCCCAGAAGACAGTAAAATATCTTTGTATTCTCAAGTACTTTTGATTTTTTAATTTTGTTGCAAACTCATGCATCAGTCTCCCCTCTTCGTTTAGACCTATATACTCTATTATAATTACATTTGTTCTATCGTAGTAATATTGCCAGTCTGTCTTTTACCAGAGTTAAATATATGATGTTTTGCTTTGTGTATTTTATACAGATATATATTTATATTCAGATTTAGGTCACATTTCCTGATAATGTAAGTTGTTAGTATTATAGTAACATTATTATTGTATTATAGTTGGGAGAACTTGTCATTTTTTTTTCAAGTTCATTTAATTCCTATTACATATTAGATATTGCCCTAGCCCTTGGGTGTACAGAGATGGACGTTGCTAAGGGAACTGATACAAAGGTAATAATTAAATTGAATGTCTTTCCATGCAATACTATAGATCATTTAACTCAAGTATTAAAAATGATTTATTATCACAGAAGCTGTTCATTTTTTTGGGAAATCTAAATTATAGGTAAGGCTGATTAATATGCACATTCCAAATCTATCATCTACTTTCAGTAGCTTGGTGAATATCTTTTCAGATATGTATATATGTATTCATATTTGCATAGCATGTAATAAATGCCGGTAATATATATATTATTCTTTTACCCAGTAGTATATTGTGGCTGCTTTTCCAAATTGATATTTACCTATAGGATTAATTTTGATGGCCAAAATGTTATTCCATCATATGGAGGTATTATGATTTGTTAACTGGTCACCTGTTATTGAAAATGTGGGCTTAAAATTGGCATCTTATAGATAAATCGTTGCAAGCGTACTTGATAAATTTCCATAGAATATTTTTTGGAAGTTAGGATTTACTGGGTCAGTGAATATATGCATTATATAAACATTTTGACTGAGCCCATAACATATATTTACACAACAGAAAAGTTACACAGATCTTAAGTGTAGTTTGATAAAATTGCACAAAGTGAATACCCACCATGTATCCAGCAGTCAGCTGAAGAAACAGAATATTACCAGCAGCCCAGGAGCCCTCCGTGTAACCCCTTTCTAGTTTCTACCACTGTCGAAGGGTAACTACTATTGTGACTTATAACACTGTAAATTGTACTGGTTTTTGAATATTCTGTATGTAGATAGAATCATAGCATGTGTGCCATTTTCTCTGTGACTTCTTTTTAACATAGATGTTTTGTCTTTTGTTATGTATTGCTAAGTTCCCTCTAGAAAGGTCATTTCCGTTTATTTTCCCAGTATGCATGCTACTTTCCCCACTAACTATGGATATTATCTTTTAAAAAATGGGTATTATCTTTTAAAAAATCATGATCAAGGAAAATTATGTTTTAGTTTTCTTATTTTTCTAAGTAGGTCAAACATCTTTTACTTATGCTTATTATTTGATTTTTCTTTTATAAATTTCCTGCTTTGTTTTCTAATTTCTTTTGACATTGTTTTCTTACTAATTTGTAGTAGCTTGACGTAAAAAAGGACAGTGTCCCTTTGTTTTATATATATATACATATATGTATATATATATATAGCAAATATTCTCAGATTTCTTCATCTTTTGACACTAAAATTTTATTTTATTGAAGTATAAGTAACATACAGTGTCATACTAGTTTTGGGTGTACAACACTGAAACTCCCTACTTGGCGGAGAGCGTGCTTCTCCCTCTGCTCTTCTCCCTGCTCATACTTTCTCTCTCTCATTCTCTCTCTCTCTCTTTCAAATAAATAAATAAATAAATCTTTTAGAAAAGAAAGAGTCTGGGTTTTTTTGTTTGTTTCTTTGTTTTTGGTTGGGTGTTTTTTTGTTTTTGTTTTTTTTTTTTTTAGATTCCACATGATGAAATCATGTGGTATTTGTGTTTCTCTAACTTATTTCACCTAGCATAGTAACTTCTCGGTCCATCCATGTTGTTGTGATTGGCAAGATTTTATTCTTTTTTATGACTGAATATTTCAGTGTTTGTGTGTACCACATCTTCTTTATCCATTCATCTATCAGTGGGCACTTAGGTTGCTCCCATATCTTGACTATTGTAAATAATGTTGCAATAAACATAGGAGTGCATGTATCTTTTCAAATTGGCGGTTTTGTTTTCTTGTATAAAGAAGTGGAATTACTTGATCATATAGTATTTCGATTTTTAACATTTTGAGGAATTTCCATACTGTTTTCCGTAGTGGCTGCACCAATTTCCATTCCCAACAACAGCCAAGTATTCCTTTTTCTTCACATCCTCATCAACACTTGTTATTTCTTGCCTCTTTGATTCTAGCAATTCTGACATGTGTAAGGTACTATCTCATTATGGTTTTGTTACTAAAGTTTTAAACTTCTCTCAAGTTTCTGCCTATGTGTGATGCTTAAAAAGCCTTCTTCACATCCCAGTTTTATAAACATTTTATATATGTTGGTGGGATTTTACTCTTCCTCCTCCTAACCACCCAACCCCCTGCACTGATCTTTGTGATTACATCTGCATACACGGAAAACCCCACCAAATGATGTTGTATCATGTTTGTCTTAAAAAATCACAAGTATTATAAAGGAATTCAGAGGGAAAAAGTAATCTTTTATAACAAACTGTTGATCATTTCTGTTGTTTTTCTGTTGTTTTTAATGTTTCAGGTTTCCTCCCAGTATTATTGCTCACCAGCTTGAAGAACTGCCTTTAACATCTCTTCTTTTTTTTTTTTTTAAGATTTTATTTATTTATTTGACAGACAGAGATCACAAGTAGGCAGAGAAGCAGACAGAGAGAGGAGGAAGCAGGCTCCCCGCTGAGCAGAGAGCCCAATGCTGGTCTCAATCCCAGGACCCTGGGATCATGACCTGAGCTGAAGGCAGAGGCTTTAACCCACTGAGCCACCAGGTGCCCCTAACATCTCTTCTAAAGTCTTTTGGCAATGAATGTTTTTAGTTTTTCTTTACTTGAAAATGTCTTTATTTTGCCTTCATTCCTGAAGTATATTTTTGCTGGATATAGAATTTTGAAAGGTTTTTCCCGCTCCTATACTATTTTTTCCATCTGGACCTCCATTTACATGTATGTTTGTTGCCCAGGCCCCTGAGGCTCCTGCATTGTATTTCAATCTTTTTCTGCTGATTTTTCAAATTAGATATTTTCTATTGACTTATCTTCACATTTACTGATTTTTTTTTTCCTCACTGTCATCTCCGTTCTGCAGTTCAGCACAGGGAGCTTTTTGTTTCGGTTATTGCATTTTTTAATTCTAAAACTTCCATTAGTTTTATTTATTTATTCATTCATTTATTTAGTAGTTTCTTTTTCTCTACAAGAATTTCTATCTTTTGGGATGCCTGAGTGGCTCAGTTGGTTAAGCAGCTGCCTTCGGCTCAGGTCATGATCCCAGCATCCTGGGATCGAGTCCCACATCGGGCTCCTTGCTCGGCAGGGAGCCTGCTTCTCCCTCTGCCTGCCTCTCTGTCTGCCTGTGCTTGCTCTCGCTCTCTATCTCTCTCTCTCTCTCTGACAAATAAATAAAATCTTAAAAAAAAAAAAAAAAGAATTCCTATCTTTCACTTCATTTCAGTGGTTTTCTATAACCCCATTTCTGTTGCCTCATAACAGCATGGTTATAATTCTGTTTTAAAGTTTTTGTCTCATAGTACCAGCTTCTGGGTCATCTCACAGTTGGCATGTGTGGATTATCTCTTTTCTTAAAAGTTAAAGACCTGGGGCACCTGGGTGGCTCAGTGGGTTAAGCCTCTGCCTTCAGCTCAGGTCATGATCTCAGGGTCCTGGGATCTAAGTCCCGCATTGGGCTCTCTGCTCAGCGGGGAGCCTGCTTCCTCCTCTCTCTTTGCCTGTCTCTCTGCCTACTTGTGATCTCTGTCTGTCAAATAAATAAATAAAATCTTTGAAAAAAAAAAGTTAAAGACATTTTCCTGGCTCTTTGTGTGTTGAATAATTTTGGATTGTTTTCTGGATGTTGTGTGTGTTATGTCGTGTGTACTGTTGGTCCTGTTAAAATCATCTGGAGAATGTTGTTGATGTTTAGTGTGAGCGGGCAGTCTACCTAGTTAAAGCCAAAACATAAGCCTTGTCAACCGTGTCTGGGCAGGCAGTGGTTCACATCTCAGTCTAGTTCTCTATAAACGTTTGCTGTAGTGTTTTGGGCTCTCCTACACATACCCTGTTTAGTGATTAGTCTAACTCCTACAGCTTTTCAAATCTCTCTTATGTTCTGGAGATCTTTGTTGATTGGAGATTTTCAAGGCCTGTGCCAGTGATTGAGATCTTAATCCATTCTCTCAGCCTTTGTTATGTTGATTTGGAACTAACCTGTAGTTCAGAGGTCAGGCTGAGCCTTTTTCAGGGCCCTACAAAGTAGGGTTCCTCTCCTCCCCCCATGATTCTCACATTCTCTTTTTTCAGTTTTTCAGTTGAAAATTTTAAGTTCTAAGTCTGGTTTTTCACTGATTTCATAAAGTGTCCTGACAACATAATAAGACTAGCTGAATTTAAGAAACTGAAAATCTTTACTGAAATGTATTGAGAACGTGCTACATGAGAGAACCTATGCAAGTTAAGGAGAACGACAATATGAATTACATATAGGCTTTGTTTAAAAAAAAAACATTGCCTTCTGGGATGTCTGGGTGGCTCAGTTGGTTAAGCGACTGCTTTTAGCTCAGGTCATGATCCCACGGTTCTGGGATCCTATCCCATCCCACATGGGGCTCCTTGCACAACCAGGAGCCTGCTTCTTCCTCTCCCTGTGCCTGCCACACCCCCTCACTCGCTCGCTCTCTCTGAACAATATAAATAAAATCTTTAAACACACACACACACACACACATATTGTAGTCTGATAGCACAACCAACTATAAGTAGTATGATAAGTTCTGTAATAGAATTGTATATAATAAGCACATTCTCTCAGCAAATATTTATTGTGTACTATGGGCCAGGCACTGCTCTGGACACTGGTGAACAAGACTGGCATACAGGAATAAATTTAAGAAAATAGTTGAATTAGTCTGTGGAGGGGTACCAGGAAATCCACTGAAAGAAGTCATGTTTTAGAAATGTTCTGAGTAACTACATAGTTTTCTATAATAATTGTACCTGAGTACTATATTGTTTGATATTTTGTCTGTTTGATAGAATTATAAATAGTATTTTTATTCTCTCTTGGTATCTAAAATGTAATGAACCTCAGTGTTAAATATTGAACTTGTTTTCGGCCCAGTCCATATTAACCTCACAGATCAATAAAAGTTCACATTCTCAACAAAAGCAGCAGAGTACACAAATTAGCTAGCTTTCTAGTGATTTTTCAATAATTGGTGTCCTATTTTTAACACCTTATAAGCTTTTTTTAATGCCAGTTTTAAAAATAGATAAAGCTAATGCTATTAGTGAAAGAAAAGGTGATGGTATCATTTAAATTTTAAAAAGAAATGAAAATTACATATCCTCATCTGAATATTTGCCTTTTAGAGACCGTTTTATACTCTCACAGTAACTCTTAGATAAGTTACCTCAGAGATTCTCCTTTGGAGAATTAAACATATATTTTATTTGAGCACTATTATATATTTTTAGTTTATCTTCAGGGAAAAAAATGACATTTAAAAATTCCGTTGATCTCATTACAAAAATATTCATAGTACTTTGCTTTAAAATTAGATGCACAAGATCAGAAGAAATTAAATGAGATCTTTGTATAAAAGAGTATGTTTAAGTTAAATTTATTGCTGTGTCACAAACCACCTTAAAACCAAGTACCTTGAAGTCACAGTCATTTAGATTTATTTTTGTATGATTCTGCAGTCTGGACTGGACTCATCCTCTAGTTCTTCTGCTGATTCTCCCCAAGTCTCTCAGGCTGCTGCAGTTGTCTGGTTTGCCTGGAGCAGAGTGCTCCAAGATGGCTCCCGCCTGCACAGCAGGCTGTCTTTGGGAGAGCTTGGCTCAGCTCTTGGGCCTGGCTGAGGCCTCTTCCTTCATATGGTCTCTCACTTTTCAGTAGTCTACCACAGTCATTTCTCTAATAAAACACATATTGATTATTTGATTAGCCTTGTTGCCCTTATTATTATATTGTTTCTGTGGGGGAAAGCCAAATTATATGACTTCATTTTTACACATAACATCTTTTCCAAGAAAAAATAGTGACCTGTCATAAGTATAAGAGGTATCTAGTCTTTGAAATGGTTTCTTTTTGCCATTGTCTTGAAAGACTGAATGATTATTATGCCATGTAATTAGTTTAATAATTATTTTTTTAACAGGCAATTGCTGGCTACTTTGATATATATTTTGAGAAAAATTGTCACAGCAGGGTAAGTATCATGAGTTTTTCCATAAGAATTAATTATGTGAAATACATTGTATTTTATTTTTGTGCCCCAAGGTATTTGATCATAAGCATTTTGCTGTTGTAAGCAGTCGGAGCTTGTATTTGATGTAGTAGATTAATGTAGCATGATATTAAAAATCTTGTACTTCATCAGATACTTTTGAACTCTTACCAATGCAGGTCGTGTTCTCCACGGGCCCCCAGAGTGCCAGAACACACTGGAAACAAACAATATTTCTATTGGAAAAGCCATTTTCCGTTAAAGCAGGTGAGTAAGGAAAGTAAAGGGAGAAAATGTCTTATTCTTTTTGAAGTAAACATTATTCCTTCATTCCACAGTGACTTTTTGGATGCCATTTCATTAAAGTAGTGACTTAAAGAAAACTCTTAAATTAGATTAGATTTATTATTCCTGCCAGTTAAAATGTGCTTTAATATGTAGCTTTTATTTCAAGTACCACAAAGTAATTCTGACAGCTTTTCTTTAAGTAGTAACTAGTATATATTAAGCTGCAAATATAAGTAAAAATACTTTCACTTCCAAAGTGACTAAAGAGAAATATCACTGATAGAGGTGAAGTGTAAATTTAAAAGAATGCTATTCAGTAGTTATGGTGTTCAGTTTATGTGTCTAAAGGGCTCTCCCCTGTCTGTACCTGCTCAGATCTTACACGGTGCTCAAGGACTGGCCCAATTCTGCATTCTTCTGTCTTGCACCTCATTGGTTGCTCACTGTGATGAGCACCTAGAGTTCTTATGTACCTATACTCTTAACTCCAAAAGTTAGAATTTGACTGTAGAATCTCTATTATTTAAATTGGTTATTACATATAAATTATCCCCCTCACCTTTACAGAAAGCTTTCTGACTATATGAAACCTGAATGTATAAAAACTTGCATGAACAGAAATTCAAAATCACTAGGAACTCAGGGAGAGAGGCCAATTAAAACTATGTAAGAGACTTTAGGGGCACCTGGATGGCTCAGTGGGTTAAGCCTCTGCCTTCGGCTCAGGTCATAACCTCTGGATCCTGGGATCGAGCCCCGAGTCAGGCTCTCTGCTCAGCCAGGAGCCTGCTTCCCCCTCTCTCTCTCTGCCTGCCTCTGCCTACTTGTGATTTCTCTCTCTGTTCAATGAATAAATAAAAAACCTCTTTAAAAAAAAAAAAAAAGACTATGTAAGAGACTTCCTTAATCCATCAGTCCAGGAGAAAAAAAAACATAAAATTTAACAAGGCCAAGTACCTGCAATCATGTAGCCAAATGGAACTTTTATACTCTTCTGCTGATAGTCTTTATTGGTATAGCTTTAGAGAACAGTTTGCTACCGTCAAGTTAAGTATAGATGTATAAGCATCCATCGCTAAAACCACAGCTTTTTCCTAGGCATGTATTCTGAACAGTCTCCCCTGCAGCCTGTCTACAACAATCTTGACAACAGCATGGTTTGTAGAAGTGAAAAATTGGAGACACCCCGAATGTCCATTAATAGAAGATAGAGAAATATGATAGCTGCATACAGTAAGATCTCTGTAACAGATAAATCATGTATTTGTGGATATCAAAAGCAACATTAAGCAAAAAAAGTTACAGAGTGATTCCTTCAGTTCATTGTTTATATGGAGTTTCAAGACCTGTGAAACAGTTTCACATACAAACACACATAGTCAAAGTAAGAAGCGATACTTAAAGATGGTACCTGGGGAATTCAGTATGGCTACCCCTGCAGAAGGATAGAAATAGGATCAGGGAACGCTTTAAAGGGGATTCAGTGCCATAGACCTGAATTACTCCTTTTAGAAATTGAGGGAACTGTGGGAGAATGTTAAGATTTGACAAAACTTGAGTGGTGGGCCTGGGCGATCATTATATTGTTCTCTCTATGTTTCAGATATTCCATAAAATTCAGTTATAGTTTGATTTCACTGTTGATACATAAATTGAATGTGGTAGATGCACATAAACACTATTAGAGTAGAGCAGCATCTTGTTGTCATGTTTTCACTTTAAGATTGTAGTGCTATGGAAATAAAACCTTGATGGTCTCATTTTCTCTTTCTCCAAAAAGCTTGAGGACAGCAAAACTGAAGTGTGATGAGCACAAATGAAATTTTATTACATTTTGATTTCTTTTTGTTTGGTTGGGTTTTGTATAGGTTTGGTATTTGGATTGATACTTGGAAACTTGAAAATGTTGCTTTCTTCACAGTTCCCATCTTATTTTCTTAGTGCTAAATTTTAAAGGTAGTGCTAATTCATTCGTGTTTTAATCTTGAGGGAGATTTAAGATAGCATTTGAATTTTCTCCTACCTAGTTACAACAAAATATTATTTTATTCTAGTGAAATTTTGAAATCCTAACTATTTATTACCCAGTAATCCTTAGAGTAACTGATTCAGCTTTTTCAGCATACTGTGAAGGAGATGTATGATTTTAATATTGCTTTGTCTACATTCTGTATTTCTTTCATTGCCGTTGTATATGTGCTTGTATTTAAATAGTAAGACCAGTACACCAGAATATTTTGGAATCCCCTAAAATACAACCAGGAAAAACTTAAAAGGGAAATTTCAAAGTAAGGAAAATGTGGTCATTCTCAGCTATGATAGTTTAAAGAAGGGATTATATAAGGAAATACAACACCTTTTTTTTTTTTTAACCCTCCTAAACCACTGGTGGTAGTACTAGTGAGTAGAAACCACAAGTTGTTGGGCAAGAGTACTAGAGAAGACATGCCAATCAGCAAAAGCCTCCAGAAATCTACACACAATGCCCACTTGAGTTTTTTGGGGTTTTGTTTTGGTTTGGTTTGGTTTGGTTTTTTTGGCCCCTTGAGTTTTAGATGAGTACTAAGATGTATGGAGGTAGGATGAAATGCCTGAGGTCAAGCAAAGCATCTGAAGCAGCTGTGAACAAACAGTTTTCAGAGATTACATGTAGCTCTGGGGTATTTGAGTTTCAACCAGCTAGAGTGGGGACTCCTTTTGGACTCTTTTCAGTCCAGAAGGACCATAGCTTCATAGTAGGAGTAAACTATCCCTAAAGTAAAAGCTAACCTGCATGCTCCTTAACAAAGCTTAAAAACAAGCCTTAAAAGAAAAAAGAAAGAAAAGAAAAAAAAAAACTGGACCAAAGTAACTTTATTGGCAACAAAGGAAAACAAAAAGCACTGAACAACATAAAATTCGTCACAGCCCAAACTTCCAATCAAACGCTGAATGCAGGAAAATGCCAGTTGAAAGAAAGAGATCCAGAAATGAAATTAGCACACAAGCATATTGAAACATAACTACTTTTATATGAAAAGATACTTAAAAACCATATAGAACTTCTAGAAATGGAAATTATAGTACCTGAAGTGAAAATGTCATTCGATGCAATTGACAGAAAAAAAGGTCAGTGTTCTTACAGATGCAGCATAAAATATATCCAAAATGAAGAACAGATAGGGGAAAAAGACCTTTTAAAGAAATGAACATATCCACAGTATCCAGTGGGAAAATATGAAGCACACTAATTTAAATGTGATAAGAAGTCCCTTAAAGAAGCAGGGGCAGAAAATATATTTGAAGATACAATAATGGCCAAATTTTCTTAGATTTGATAAAAGCTATAACCCACAGATTGAAGAAATTCAGTGATCCCTAGGTAAGATCGATACAAAGAAAACACCACTAAGACATATCACAAACAAATTGCCAATAAGTAGTGATAATAATATTAAAAGTCTTAACATGAACCAGAGAAAAATGAAACAGGAACAAAGAAAGAATAACATCAGAATATTCTTCAGAAACTATGTAAGCCAGATGATAAATGACATTTTCAAGGTGCTAAAAGAAACTGTCAATCTAGATTCTATATTTAGAATAAATGTATTTCAAAAATGAAGCCTAAATAAAACTTTTCCAGAAGAAAAACCCTGGGAGAATTCATCTCTAGCAGACTGTCAATAAAAGATAAAGTAAGCTTCTCAAGTGAAAGGAAAATATCACCAAGTGGAACTTGAATCTGAACAAAGGAATGGGAAATGTCAGAAATGGTAAATGTGTGACTTTGTAAAAAAAGACTTTGTTTACTCATTTTTTAATTCTGTAAAAGATAATTAAAGCAAAAAATATATTACGGGTTTCAAAACAGAGACATGAAATGTATGGCAGTGATCAAAAAAATTAATGAGAAAATGGAAATACATTAAGTTTTTACATTGCACATGAACGGATTTAATGGTAAATCATGATAAATATGTATATTGTAAACACCAGAGGAACAAGTAAAAAAAAAAATTAAATTAAGCCACAAATTATAACTGATAAGCTAGTAGTGAAGATGAAATGGAATCTCAAGAAAAAGATTTGGTTCAAAAGAAGATACAACCATAAAGAAATAGAAAACAAATGGTATGGGACACCTGGGTGGCTCAGTCAGTTAAGGTCTTGGTCCCAGGGTCCTGGGATCAAGTCCAGCATTGGGCTCCCTGCTTGCTGGGGACCCTCCTTCTCCCTCTGCCACTCCCCCTGCTTGTGCTCTCACTCTCTCTCTCTCTTTCTCTCTGTCAAATAATAAAATTTAAAAAAAAAATGGTATGATGGTAGACATATTCAAACATGGGTAACTGTATTAAAAATAAATGGTCTGCATATCCACATAATGGAATATTATTGAAAAGAAACTCTGATGCTATGAAATGACATGGAGGAATCTGAATGCATATTACTAGGTGAAAGGACTGATCCGAAAAGGCTACACATTGTGATTCCAGCTATATAACACTCTGGAGAAAGCAAAACTGTAGAGACTGTGGCGGGGAGGGGGTCACAGTGGTTGCTGAGGGCAGGGGATACAAATAAGGAGAGCACAGAGGATTTTTAGGGCAGTGAAAATAAGGTCTCTCACCCAGTGCACCTTGAATAAACCAGAATGCACGGAACAGCTGTTTGAAATCCCTGAAAAGTAAATAATATCAGATAAATTGGATAAGACCAGAATTCAAATACCCTGAACTGGTGGTAAATTTATGATTTGTTTGCTTCCAGTATCCCCCAGTCGGTCTCCAGGCAGCCTGAAACTCAGAATTAAGGCATCAGTACAGACTAACTAGCTCCTCTAATTCTAACTTGAGGAATGGGGAAAGGATCTCCTAATGCTTAGAGAAATCCCCATTTTTCTTTTCTTTTCTTCTCTTTGTTCTCTTATACCCCAGCCTCCAAATAACCCCACAGTGGCTGCAGTAGGGATCCACAAACACCTTAAACTCTGACGGATAGTAGGTAAACGAGTGGGTGTGGCTGTGTTCCAGTTAAACTTTATTTACAAAAATAGGCAGCCAGCCTCAAAGCCTTCCATAAAACAAATCTCCAGGCACAGATTGCTTCGCTGCAAATTCTTCCAACTGCTTCAAAAAGAAATAACACCAATTCTATACAGTCTCTTCCAGAAAATAAAAGAACTAATTTTATAAGGGCCTGGATACCAAAAACCAGACAAAAATTGTACAAGAAAATTAAACTACAGAACAACATCTTTCATGAATATAGATGCACAAATTGTCGACAAAATACTAGCAAATTGAATCCAGCAGTATTTTTTAAAAAAACAATACACTAGGACCAAGTGGGGTTTAGTCCAGGAATCCAAAACTGAGTCAATAATATAAAATTTAAAAATATTTTAGTATCATTTAATAGTCTCTCTCTTTTTTTAATTTTATTTTTTCAATGTTCCAAGATTCATTGTGCACCATACCTAGGGCTCCATGCAATAAGTGCCCTCCTTAATACCCACCACCAGGCTCAGTCAACCATGTTAACAATCTAAAGAAGAAAAACCACATGGTCATATCAGTGGATGCAAAAAAAGCAGTTGAGGGGCGTCTGGGTGGCTCAGTGGGTTAAAGCCTCTGCCTTCAGCTCAGGTCGTGATCCCAGGTTCCTGGGATTGAGCTCTGCTCAGCAGGGAGCCTGCTTCCTCCTCTCTCTCTGCTTGCCTCTCTGCCTACTTGTGATCTCTGTCTGTCAAATAAATAAATAAAATCTTTAATATAAAAAAAAAGAAGTTGACAAAATTCAGTATCTATTCATGATAAATACTCATGGCATACTAGAAATAAAAGAGAACTTCCTGAACCTGATAAAAGGCATCCATACAAAGTCCACAGCTAGCATCATACTGAATGGAGCAAAACTGAATGCTTTCCCTCTGTTTGGGGCAAGGCAAGAAGGTTCATATTCACCACTCCTATTTTCTTATATTGGAGGTCTTAGCCAGTGTGATAAGGAATGAAAAAAGAAAAGTAATTGGAAAGGAAGAAATAAATCTGTCATTATTTACAGATAATATAATTGTGTCCACAGTGAATTCTAAGGAATCTAAAAAACTACAGAACTAGTAAGAGAATTTAGCAAGATAGAAATTGACAGGCTGGAAAAAAAAAATTGCCAGGCTGATTCTAAAATTTGTATGCAAATGCAAAAGACCTGGAGTAACCAAGCAATTTTTCATTGCTTGGTTGAATGAAACCAATCCTTATACTATGTGATTTCTAAATCCTTATACTATGTGATTTCTAAACTACTAAAAAGTTATATTAAACCGGACAGTAAGATATTATACTATAGATAGACATACAGATTATTATAACAAGTAGAGAATCCAGAAATTGATCCACTTTTGTATAGTAATTATTTTTTCCAAAGGGTCACTGTAATTCAGTGGGAAAAATGATAGTCTTCAAGAAATAATGTTTAGAACAACTTAAGTATTTGTACAGGAAAATAGTCTTAATGCTTACCTTATACTGTGTTCAAGAACCAAATCTAAATGGGTCAAAAACCTAAATATAAATGTTTAAAACTGCAAAATTTCTAGAAGATAACGTAAGAGATAGTCTTTGAGACTTGGGGTAGGCAAAAAGTTTAGGAAGGTGAGATAATGGTAAAACCCACTGAACTGCATACATAAAATGTACACATTTTACTATAAGTAAGTTGTGCCTTACTAACGTTAATTAAAAAAAAAAAAAAGGGGACGCCTGGGTGGCTCAGTTGGTTAAGCGGCTGCCTTCGGCTCAGGTCATGATCCCAGCGTCCTGGGATCGAGTCCCACATCGGGCTCCTTGCTCAGCAGGGAGCCTGCTTCTCCCTCTGCCTGTGCTCGCGCTCGCTCTCTCTCTCTCTCTCTCTGACAAATTAAAAAAAAAAAAGAATTTGGTCTGTCCTTTTAAAAAAAGAAAAAAAAACCTCACTGGACTGTCAACATTTCCAGGATAAAATCCAAATTTCTTACCATGGCCCTTTACAGTCTGACCATTTTTCCTCATTTCCAGTCCCACTGTGTTACATTCCATATCATAAGCCCATCATATGCTCCAGCTCATATGGACTTACAAAGACCACTCATTTTTTAGCTAACTTTCCTATCTTCTTACTCCTTGCCTTAGTCTAAGATAGTCTACCTAGAAAGCTGTTTGATGTCTTTCACTTGATAAATTTCAGTTTTCTCTACATTACCCAGCTTATTTCTATAAATCTTCCCTCACCTTAGAAAATTAATTGCTGTCTTCTTTGTTCTCCTAGATCAGTTCATGCATACATCTGTATTAGTACCTCTCAGTATGCTGTGATAAAGGGTTCTCTAATAGATGATAAGTTATTTGTCTTTCTCCTTTTTGATCTGATGGTAGTATTTGCCATATTGTAAATATTTTACTGAATGTATAAATAAGTATGGTAATATGCATTGTCATTGAAATTTCATTTCCTCTAATCACCTTGGGTGACATCATGCCAAAGGCATTTACTGGCCATTTTATTTAGTTGTTCCATTTTGTCAACTGTGATGTTCTCAAAACTTTTATCATACTATTGAACTTGAATAGCTTGGTATTCAGATTTATCTTGGCATGTTTGAAGAGTTCTTTGTAGTTGTGTTTAATTAAAACTAAAAGTAATTTGGACTCATTATGCTCTAAAATTATTAGATAAAATTAAAGCCAAGAGTGTCTAATCAGAATAATTTACTGTGCATATAAGTCTTGTCTTAGTATCCAGAAACTAATATGATAAGATTTTTAAAATAAAATATTATAAATATGTCTTTCATTATGCTGCCTAGATTGTGGGGCATGGGGGCGGGTATGTGAATATCTTCAGTAATAGTAAATCTCTTTTTCCACCCTTAAGGGTAGACTTGATATTTAGAAAGTAAGAAAAGATGTTGTGTGACTAAGGAATTTCTCAGACTAAGAATTGTACATTTGGCCAAAAGCAAAATGGAAGTATAAAATAATGAGCCAAGTTTGTTTTGTTTGTTGTTTGGCTTTTTTATTATATTTTATTCACAGCCTAGATCTAAAAATATTTCAGAAGAAATGCTGTTAACATTTGAGCACTTCTAGCATTCTGGGAGTAACAAACCATCCTCCCAGAATTAATACTTTTAAAGTAGTTAGAGAACACTTACTTTAAAGTTTAAATTCAGTGTGTTTGTCCCCTTTCCTTTAATGTACAATTTTTTACTGTATGAACTTACATGGCAGTGTTTACTGTAAAAATCCATATCTTTTTCATGTAATTTCGCTTTGAAAATATGACTAAAGTCAGGCTATTTATTTTTCTTTCTATGTATCTAGTAAGCTTTTTATATGATGGAAAATCCATTTCTCTTTTTCTCTTTCATTCTTTAAGCTCTAATAGTGATAATATGATTTTTAAATTTTCCTTCTTCTGGGGAAATGAAATTTCATTGCTCTGGAAGAAATTAATTTTAAAAAGCCACTAGAACAGAATTGAAATGAAATCAATTTTGCTCTTGAATGAACTGCAACACTGTTTTGTGGTACTAATGGCCGTCTGCTGATGATAAAAACAAGGTGGTAACAGCTCAGCTCCACAGAGAGTATCCTTTGCAGCTCCCACCACAGTATACATGCTCAATGGCATCAGTCATTTTATATCTATTTGAAACTGATTAATTACTATGATCCCTTCTGGTATTACACCTACTGACTTAGCACTTTTGTCAGGCCTAAACAATTGATGGGAGTTCAGCGGGGTGAATTATGTATTTATTACTGTGACCCTTCATGCTATTTAATTAACTTAAATAAGTGCTGTTTGCACCCTCATTTTGAAATTAAGATTATTATAGGAATAGTTACTTTGCTTGTATTTCATTTTAAGACATGAAAATTATACTAGTTTATAAGGGAATTACAGTTAGGATGTTTTAATTATTCAGATGTTTTGTTTACTATTGATGCTTAAATATTTTTCTTTCATGAAAATTTATCAAAAGTATCCATAACTAGTTCATCTTGACTTGTGCTATATTTCTACATAGAACTCTTAAATGTATCCTTTAAACTTGAAATGAAAAATTTGATGATCTGCTTCATAAACTCTGTAGAACACTTCCATTTTGACCTTTATCTTAAGGATTGAACTTAAATCAAACAGCAGCAACCATTAGAGAACATGCACTAAAAAGAAACATTTGCAACAAACAATACCTCATATCCATCAACAAAATCACTAACATGAATGCACAAAAGATTTTTTTTAGATGGTGGTTAAACATTTGAAATGATACCCATCACCACTGATAATAACGGAAATGCAATCAAAGCAGTCAGATTCTGGCGGTGTTTAAATAATTAAAAATTTTTATTGTTTTCTTTTACTCATTTTTTTGTTTCGTTTAATAATACCAGTGTTGTTGAAGATGGCAGGAATTAAAAACTGGAATATACTTTATGCCTTTTTTGAAAGAATTCTACTTCTAATCATTCATCCTAAGGAATCAAATCAAAATACACTTTTTTTTTTGAAGGAGACTGACTGCTTTATTGCTTTGAAGGTGGGGCAGGGGCTCAGGAGCTCTTGGTGGGGCGGGCCCGCTTCCTCTTCACCATCACAGGCTCTGGCTACGCAGGATGGCACTGGCTGTGCGAATGGCAGCCATGCGCAGATCTGGGCGGTACTTGTTCTTGCGGATCATGTGCCGGACACTGCTGAGGGTGGCCCTGGCGTTCTTGTTGATGGTGGTCCGCACGTAGGAGGTGGCAGGTTTCCGCTGGCCGGATCTACACTTCATGACCACCACCACGTCCTTGCGGTCGGCCGCGGGCTCTACGCCCACGGTCTTGCGGTGAATCAGCCCGTTGTGGCTTTCAGGTTGTTGGGCTCGGTGCTGTAGGTCAGCTTGCCCCTCTTGATCAGGAAGCTGGAGCAGTTACGCTTGACCATCCACTGCAGGTGGGCTGACATGGCGGCGGCGGCTCCTCTCGATACAGCAGCCGGAGACGGAAAGAGGCCTCAAAATTCACTTTTTAGGGCGCCTGGGTGGCTCAGTTGGTTAAGCAACTGCCTTCGGCTCAGGTCATGATCCCAGGGTCCTGGGATCGAGTCCCGCATCGGGCTCCCAGCTCCATGGGGAGCCTGCTTCTCCCTCTGACCTTCTCCCCTCTCATGCTCTCTCCCACTCTCTCTCTCTCTGAAATAAATAAATAAAATCTTT
>RCUC01123225.1:0-12775 GCA_003697995.1 Taxidea taxus jeffersonii
TTTAGAAGCATGAGGGGTGGAGGGGTGGAAGGGACAAGAAAGAACTACTCTGAGGGAAAACAGAACCAAGAGGAAGTGATGACACAAGAGTTGCAAGACATAGAGAGCAACCAACAATCAATGTTGGGAAAATAAAATATCTAATGGATTGTACAACTAAGCAATAGTTGGAAATGTCACTAATAGTGAGCCCTTTTCAGTGACAGGATAAGAACTAAACTCACAGGAACCAACAAACTGCCATGAAAGGAAAGAGAGCAGACAGGAGATAGCTTTAAAAAATGGCAATTGGGGGGCACCCGGGTGGCTCAGTGGGTTAAGACCTCTGCCTTTGGCTCGGGTCATGATCCCAGGGTCCTGGGATCGAGCCCCACATCGGGCTCTCTGCTGGGCGGGGAGCCTGCTTCCCCCTCTCTCTCCGCCTACTTGTGATCTCTGTCAAATAAATTTTAAAAAAATGGCAATGGGTTTTGATGTGTTCTAGGTATTTAAGATGAGAAAGACTAAACCTATTTAAATGTGGAAGAGAAGACAGACATGGTCAAAGAGATTCAAGGAAAAAGAAATAACAGAAACATATTACATAATAAGGTTTAAAGTCGCACTGCTCAATATGGTGAACACTAAAACACGTGGCTATTTAAACTTGAAATAAAACAGATGTAATTCCTCCAACACACTAGCTACCTTTCAAGTACTCAACATTCACATGTGGTCAGGATTATGGTACCAGACAGCACAAATATAGAACAATTCCATCATTATAGAAAGTTCTACTGGGTAACACTGGTTTTAGAAAAAAGGATGCATTTTAAAGCAAGGATAAAGGGACTTTATAGTATAGGACGGCATAGATGCCTATTTTTTGTACGTGAGATGGTGGGAAAAGGTAAATGTTGAGGGTGCTTATTTCTGACAGCCTCATTATTTCTGGAAAATAGGAAATAAAAATCACCTGCCAAAAGTGGGGCAGGAGTTGGATATATACAGCATAAAAAAGTGCTGACTGTGAAAACTGACAGGTGAGATAGACTGGGTCCAAGAACAAAGATAACAAAAACACCCTCCTATGAAAATGGAAGGTGGACACACATTTTTCAGGTAAGAAAGAATCAGAAAAAAATATGTATTAACAGAGAATAAATTCAAAACAGAAGAGAGAAAAGTCAATGGAGTCCCTGCAAAAAGGCCTCCATCTCTTCACTAAAACAGAAGACAATATTAATTGCTTAAACTGAAGTAGATAGGTATGGGTTTGGGTATTTACAGAGAGCAAAAAAAATCTGGAAGTCTCTGTGCGGAAGATGAAAGAGAATCAATTAGTGATGGAAAATAAAACTGTCAATCAGCCTTAACCACACAGCTAACACTGGAGAGTTCTATTTGTAGTTTTTCCAGCCAAAATGGTTATACAATTTTCCTTACCATCTCTGAAGCTTTGGAGTGACAAAATCAGAGAGCTGTACATTGAGAAGACAAACCAAAGAGTGAAGTCCACTAGAATGCAAATGCAAACAGTTGACCTTTGAACAACACTGGTTTAAACTACCCAGGTCCACTTACAGATTTTTTTTATAGTATATTAATGCAAGTGTATTTTATCTTCCCTATGATTTTCTTAGTAAGATTTCTGTTTCTCTAGCTTACTTAATTATAAGAATAGAGTATATTAGTACATATAACATACAAAATATGTATTAATTATGTTTTTGTTATTGGTAAGGCTTCAGATCAACAGTAGGCTATTTAGTTAAGTTTTGGAGAGCCTACTACAGAGGTCAGAGTGCTGCATTGTTCCAGAAGGATCAACTAAAATGGTGGGCCACAAAGTTGAGGCTGGACATCATAAGTAGATGGGGTCTTACAAAAAGTATCTGAAGTTAAGGTACCAAGGGAATCCTGATAAACTGAAAATAAAGGTCCAGTAGGAAGTAAAAGGACTGAAGACTGGAGTCCACGGCGAAACTTTAGAATTTGTGATTTCCAAAGTATAAAGTCCTAGCTAACAAAGGAAACCTCAAATGGTTAATGTGCATGAATTATTTAATATTTAGTAAGCACTAGTATAGAAATTTGAGGAAAGAGTCATGAAAAAGGCAGCTAAAGCCCCAACTTCATAGACTTTACACTCTGACTATAGAAAAAAGTAAAATTAAATTAAATTAAGCAGCCAAGAAGCTGGGAAAGCATGATTTTAGAAGAATCATATAACTGTGTTCAAGTCAGTAAAAATGAGGACTGAGCCCCAAAATAGGAAAGCTTAACAAAAACTTTTCTGATGTTTTAGAGAAAACACTGGTAAATGACAGAAACCCAGCACATACTTTTAAAAAAGCAGAGATCAAGGTATTAATAGATGGGAAGAACTTCATGTCAGAAGAATTTGTTCAGTAAAGGAAAAAAAATCATCTTAGAGGCAGTGAAGACCAAGGAATGTTTTAACTCTTCTTCTTTGGTCTCTCCCCACCTTACCCTCTTTTTAAAAAAGGGTATGAAAATGGAAAAGCAGCTCTACTTGTAGGATATGGACATAATTCCATGTAATGATGTACTAGTGCTAAACTAGTGGTACCACTTTCACACACATGAAGTACATTATATTACTTCAGCAGTCCGGCTAAAAAAGGAACAAGCTGGGGGGCGGGGGGTGCCTTGATGGCTCAATCAGTTAAGCATCTGGTCATGATCTCAGACTCAAGCAACAGAGCCTGATACTGGGCTCTGCACTCAGTGGGGAGTCTGCTTAAGATTCTCTCTCCTAATCTTAAAGAAAAGCAGGAGGGGGGGTGCCTGGGTGGCTCAGCAGGTTAAAGCCTCTGCCTTCAGCTCAGGTCATGATCTCAGGGTCCTGAGATGAGCCCCACATTGGGCTCTCTGCTCAGTGGGGAGTCTGCTCCCCCCCGCCTTCTGCCAGCCTCTCTGCCTACTTGTGATCTCTGTCAAATGAATAAATCTTAAAAAAAAAAAAAAGTTTCTCAGATGCCTGGGTGGCTCAGTGGGTTAAGCCACTGCCTTCGGCTCAGGTCATGATCTCGGGGTCCCGGGATCTAGTCCCACATCGGGCTCTCTGCTCAGCAGAGAGTCTGCTTCCTGCTCTCTCTCTGCCTGCTTGTGATCTCTGTCTCTGTCAAATAAGTAAATAAAATCTTAAAAAAAAAAAAAAGATTCTCTCCCTCTGCCCCTCAAATAAATAAATAAATCTTAAAAAAAAAAAAAAGGGAACAAGTTGTGTTCAGATAAAGAATCCTGTGTAACCTGTAGTTGTGGTGGGAGATGGAGAAGCCTACATTATAGTAAGAAACTAAAAGGCAGGGCTGCCTGGGTGGCTCAGTGGATTAAGCATCTGCCTTCGGCTCAGGTCATGACCTTGGGGTTCCTGGATGAGCCCTTCTGCTGGGAGGGAGCCCACTTCTCCCACTCCCTGACACTGCCCTTGCTTATGCTCTGTCAAGTAAATAAAATCTTAAAAAACAAAAAAACCAAAACCTAGTATCTTTAAAAGCAGCAGCAGCAGCAGCAGTAGCTGCTGCTGCTGAAGGGCAGAACAGGACCGTATTATAATTCAAACTCAGTTACCATAAATAACATACATTAGTAACAGCAAGTACTTGCTTAATCTACTGCTACTTTCAGGGATAGATCAGATCACACTTAAGGAAGCAAACATACAAAATGAAGAAAAGAGAAAGTCTGAAAAACAAATTGTTATTCTCCAGCACAGGAAATGCAGTCTTCAAAAACTAAAACTATGTAGTAATCTGTCTTCAAATAAGCGTCCTTATCACCTAGAACTAAAACAAAGTTCCCAATGGCATAAAATGTTATTTAAAATCATAACTAAGAAATCCTTAGCAAAACTGTCCCTATATATTCCCATATATTCTCTGTAACATTACTGCTGTTAATATTTTTACATACGATCAATGCTTCATATCACCAGATTTTTTTTTATCCCAAAACAAAACAAGTAAGGTCATTTCAATCTGTTCACTGAAGCTGGTGAGGGGACAAGGGTAGCAATTTACACAAACTGGCTGCCTCGTTACTTAGAGCTGTGTAGACAGTCTAATTCAATTATTATGAGACTTATCAAATGACCACAGTCTTAGACCTTGCCTACCCACTATATAAAACAACTTGCTAATGACAACCTTACCTAAGTTTTAACAGTATTGATTTTTTTTACATTTTTATTTAAATTTCAGATAGTTAACATACAGTGTGAAATACTAGTTTCAGGTGTACCATTTAGTGATTCAGTATTGATAGTTACAGAGTGAAAATCAGGCTGAAAAAATATGTTAAGTCAAATATAGACTTTGATTCAAACAGACTCAAATTACACAGGAAGTTTTCAGTAACATAGGGCACCACAGCTATAATGTCCTTAACCTAAACATTTCACACTGAAGATGTTTACTCTTTGGCATCATAGAACCAAGCACAAAGATGATAAATTTTTCAGCTACCAAAACAAAACTGAATCCACAGAAAAATACTACTACTAGCAATAATTATACCTTGATAATTTCAGAGTATTTTTTAAAGTGCAATTTGGGAAAGAATAATAATACTCTGAGGATTAGTCATTTTAGCTGATAAGATTACAAACCAAAAAAAATGACTTAAATAAATCATCTAGCTTACAATACAAACCTATGAGTTTTTTCTAATCAAACAGCACAGCTAATCAGTAACTGTGTGATTTGTTTTAGAATGTGCCTAAATTCTGTTAAGCACATAAAAAATTACAACTCCAGATAATTTTCATTCCCAAAATATTAATGAGCAGGACAATAAGTTAGAAAGGGCTAAAATTACATTGGGTTCACTGTAAGATTTGAACCTGTAATGTACTAGGGTGATTCTAGGGCGGTGAAGAGACATTTGTTTAAGTTTTCCAAGTGAAACTCTACAAGCTGGTTTCAATTTTTCCTCTATCACAGAGATATAATAACAACTGGTAACTTATGAATACAGTTTTTAAAAACTTGTGTAGAGATATGCAACATGCCATATAACCACTGTTCCCGGTCCTGTCCAAGCATAGTCTTATAGCTTACTGTTTTCCTATCTATATAAAGTGAACCTGTTCCTACAGCTAATAAAACAAGAAAAAAAGTTTGTAGCAAATGACTTTACACACCATTAAACACAGGAGCAAGAGTAAACCTGTTAAAAGGTAAATCAGAGCCCGTCACTGGGCTGCCCCAAATCCTCCATGCAGTCCAGTGGTTTTCATCCTAGATTAAAAGCCAAATGAACTACAAGGCCCCATGTGATCTGCACCCCCACATATAAATACACAATTACCTCTCTGACCCATCTTCTATTGCTCTCTCCCTCTTACATTCTACACTAGCTTCCTTGCTAGAATAAGTCACACATTCCAATCACAGGGCCTTTGCATTTGCTTTCCTTCTCTCTGCAATGCTCTTCCCTAGATCCTTCCAATCTTTAATCAAAAGTCCCTTTCTCAGCATCAGCAAGGCTTTCCTTGACCACTGCATCAAACATTTCAAAACAACTTACCGACAAGAATTTATATCCCCCTTCTTTGCTTTATTTCTTCCCCTTAACCCTTTTCACTAATTAACATATTGTGTGTATATATATCTTCTCTGTCTCCCACTAAATATAAACTCTATAAGGTTCATTTCCATCTGTTTGTTGAGAACTGTATTCCTAGTACCGTGAACACTAGGACTCAGTAAGAATAGTGCCTAACATACAGTATGCATCCAATAACTGCTCAATACCTTAATTAAACTACCCTGTAGAACCAGAAATCATAATAAAAATACTATCTTAGAGCAATGAGTTTGCAGGAGCCTGATAAAGACGTGTGCATCTTAATAATATATAAATGCTCTACTGTTTACAAAGCAATCTCACAAAGTAATTTCATGGACCCAATAACTAAATTTAAAATTTCTGCCACAGCAACCCACTTTCATTCAATTTCTCCAAAGTAGGGAGGAGACTTGTGGTGGCAGGCACTCAGACTGCACCGAGTGTCATCTGTGGCCTGAGGGTGCCTTAAGCACCATGCCGAGATCTCCATAATAATCACCAGATGGCAGCATTGAGGCAAATACATAGTAGATGCTCTGGTAAGTAAAACAGCAATTGGAGTAGCATTTGACTTGAGCCTTTGGAATTAGCTTTTAAAACCAAAAACAGCAAAAATTTTGCCCAATGATCTCTGCTATGAGATTTATACTAGGAAAAAAAAAGAATTTTTAGACACAATCATTTAGACTCTTAAAAATTTCTGTATCATCTAAGGCATTCCAATCTGAAAGTCCAATTTTCATTTTCCCCAAAGACTTGTCTTTAATTTTTTTGAAACCGTTATCTACTTGTTACAGTCTCCACTTTCTAATATCTTCTGAGGAACTCAAATCTATCTTCTTGTCTCTGTTCTTAAATACTGACATAAAGAATAGTCAAGAATCTGTTTAAAAAAAAAAAAGAACCTGTGTTGTTCTATGTGATTATTTCTAGTTTTCTCAAGACTGAACTGATAAGTTCTAGAATTTATGACCACCAGAATTTTCAAGGGAAAAAAAATGCACATGTAAACTTAGATTTACGACTTCAGGAACCTCTAAGAAATCATTTCATAAGCTATCAGGCAATAAAGATGTGTGATTTCTTAAAAGCTACAAATTTTCTCAAGTTTTATGGCCACTGGAAATTACTATGACAAATTAACATAGCTAATATTAAGAGTATGAAAGTACATAACTCATGTAAGACTCCCTATAATATCCAAAGATGCACTAAGCAATAATGATCACATCATTCTTCCTTAGACTTAAATACAAAATATCTATAAAGAATTATAAAAACATTATTAAAAACTTATGTTCATCTATAATTACTGCAACTAATTTTTTTAAAAATCAAGTAGTATGACACAAAGGACAAACACTATATAATTCCACTTAGATGAGGAACCTACAAGTAGTTAAAATGTAGAATGGGAAGAATGGGTAAGTTGTTGCTTAATGAGTACAGACTCTGAAAGGATGAAAAAGTTCTGGAAATAGATAGTGGTAATGGTTTTGAAGCACTTAATGTGATATACTTAATGTCACTGATTTTTACACTGAAAAGTGTTTAGAATGGTAAATTCCGTTACTGTTACAATTTTAAAAATTGAACTAAAAAATTAAGTAGTATAAAAAATTAAGTGGTATGTTTCAGTCTCACAGATCACATGATTTAAGTAACAGGTCAAAACTCACATAGTGAGAAGCAACTACTTCTAATTTGTCTTCATCTTAAAAACCTCTATCTTTTAACTGTTCCTGTGGAACCCTTTATTATGTTAACCCTGACTATATTTAATCAGACTTAGAAATACAGTTTCAATCCCCCTCAAATGAAAAAAGTTTTAATTACTAATCACAAATTCTGGCTACTGAATTTAAATGTTAGCCATTTTATTCTCACTGTTACCACATCAAAGTTGGTTTCATCTTTTAATCTCATTATATAAAAATAGCTCACCCTTATACCCTAATATTTTTCTTGTAAGATAAGTCTAACAATTAAAATCTGTATCTATCAAGCACTGCTCAGTCATGAACTAAAACCTCTTTCTCACTGCTATGTATCTGATCCAGCCATGTTACCCCGCATGAAACACCAAAAGCTCCTCTCAATCTACCCACCTAACTCACATCCTTACTTTTTTTCAAGCTACCTCCTTGCCTACCTTTGAATTCTTCTAGTGGTTCCAAGATATTTGTTTAGCCTCCCCCTTAATTCTCCCACCATTACAATCAAGTAAAGTAAATTTAACTGCCAAGTTCATTTTCTTCAATGGATATTTATTTCAAAAAACTTGTAACGTTAGTAATTTTCAGCTGAGATATCATTTACTAGTCGATAATATCTACTGCTGAAATACTCTATTATGTGTAATAAAGCTAAAATAATGGCTCTATTGTACATAATAAATACCCAAAGGATAAAGAAGAGGTAAATCTCAGGTTAGAAAGGAGAAAATTATTCTTAGGCATGATATTGTGGAAGAAATAAAACTGATGCTCAATGGCTGAGCACAAGAAAACAAATATTAGGAGGTTATCAAAATACCATCCAAAGCATAAGAAGCCTGGTAGATATTTGTTAAGCATTGTAACAGAACATAAAAATGTGATTAAGATAAAAAAGCAGGAGTACTGATATTTTCAAAGCACTTATAAATGTCAGTAAATACAAAACAAAATCCATGCAAAATTATTAGAAAACAACTGAATACTATTCACATTACCCACTTACACACCAAAAAATTTAAAAGTAAGTCTTTTGAGAGGGTATCTGCACAAGTAGTTTTTTCTGATATAATAAGGCAAACAAACAGGCGCATAGAACTAACTGACTTTAGGAAACGAATGGTTTGTTGGAAGGTACTTGTACTATGTTGAGAAGGCAGAATATCCTAATACAGTGTTCTCTTCTGGCAAGCCCTCCTCTCAGTTTTATCCAGTTCATGCTTTCACTACTAACGGCCTTGCATGAACTCCTCCTGCTCCTCCCAAATCCTTTCTGACAGTTTAGAATTTAGTTTTTCTTGATCTTTTCCAAAAGACAGTGCTAAGTAAGCAGAAATCACCCTAGGCTTCTTAAGTGCACCTTGTACACTGTATATTCTAGATAAGCATTTACTGAACTTGAAATACAACAAAACCATGCTTAGCTCTAAAAAGGTTTATCAATTCTTATTCAAAGCTTCTCCTCCAAGATGCAATAATCTTCACAGGCACTGTCCTTGGGTAGGATTTAATCTCTCCAAATTTGTCAGCATCCCATACACTATCAAACACTCCATGGTTACTTATTAAACATTTTTTTTTAATTTATTTGTCAGAGAGAGAGAGAGAGAGAGCACGAACTAGCACAGGCAGACAGAGAGGCAGGCAGAGGCAGAGGGAGAAGCAGGCTCCCCGCCGGAGCAAGGAGCCTGATGTGGGACTCGATCCCAGGACGCTGGGATCATGACCTGAGCTGAAGGCAGCTGCTCAACCAACTGAGCCACCCAGGCGTCCCTATTAAACATTTTTTAAGATCATCTTTTCTCAAAAGTACATAGTTGCAAAATATATAAAACAGTATGAGTGGCCTGGAAAAGAGTCTATTTTCTATTATTAATAGTCTACAATAAGGTGATCCTGTATAATTCTAATCAGTTCCAACATAACCCATTAGCCATTACAAAGTTTTAGTAGAGGTACTAAATTGAATTTTTATTTTGATGAGTTCATTCAATGACTTGTACAATTAGACACAACGAGATTATTAGTGACATAATTAGATCAGTAATGATCAATTTCAGCTTACACTTTTACCATGTATACAGTCCATTTTAAATTTAAATGAGAAAGCAACCATCTATCAAGATACTATAACAATTTTCTTTTTCCAGGGGTGACATCAAAAATAACAATGTACGTATTTGCTGAGTTTAAATTCTATGCTAAGAAACTGCAGAGTTCTTTCTTTCACATATTCTTCAGTTCTTTGAAAGCTCCACTTTGTTTGTCAGTGATGTATCATTTTCTTCATTCATCCAAATAACATACTGCCAAGTTATTACTGCTTCTCCTTTCCTTTGTGGTCCTTTACTTTCTATTTTAGTTTGTTTTATATCCCCTATGGCTCTTTCCTAATTCAGAGTCACATCACCATATGCAATCTTCTTCAAGGGCTGACTCACTGTAGTCTTTGATTCTTTTTTTTTTTTTTAACCTGCATATTACTTCCAGATTAATCCCCATAAAATACTGTTTTAAACATCTAGCTACCATCCTGGCTTAAAACTTACACAGCATATATCCTAAATGCCAACTCCTATAGCTTGGTGTTCAATTACTTCCATCATATATACCAAACTACTTTTCTCACATTATCTTTCTCTACTCCCAATCTATTCACTTGTCTTCAGAGATCACATTTTATACTTTTTCTCCAGGTTTTACCCTGTCCCTCAAAGTCCTTTGTATCCCTGCCACTAGGAATCAGCTCCGCAGAGCTCAGAGACAGAATAAGTTCTGCCACTTACGGCTTCACTTTGCCCAAGTTAGTTAGCCTCTTTGGTGTAGAATGGTACAACATACCTACCTTTCTTTTTAAGTTACCATAAAGATTAAATGGGATAAAGTTATGGGAGTGTGACTCAAATGTTAACAGCATCTAATAAATGCTGATTTCTTATATCCCCTTTTAAAATTTTATCTATCCTTCAAAGCTTATCTTTGTTAAAGAACCACTGCCACTTTTTAATTACTTTTATTAATATATATTATTTGCCCCAGGGGTACAGGTATGTGAATCATCAGGCTTACACATTTCACAGCACTCACCATAGCCCATACCCTCCCCAGTGTCCATAACCTAGCCACCCTATCCCAACCCCCCGGACCCCCAGCACCACTGCCACTTTTTCTTAAATGAGGACAAGATTTTGTTTTATTTTAACATCACAAAAAAGGCAAGGTGATGAAAATATTGTGTGGATAATATAGTTCCTATGTATGATATTTATCTACATGACAACTGTATTAAGACACAGTCACCACACTGCACATTACCCACTTACAAAAAAAAGTCTTTAGTAGTACTTGAGTTGAGGAGTATTAGCATGGGAATATTTTTTATGCTAAAAATATATAAAAATAGAAGCAGCAAGATGTTCAACAAGACTTTCCCATTCACTGCATTTTTAAGAAACTACAACCGTAGGCATTTATTTTGGCCAAACTATGGTCTAAAATAAGTAACTGGTTGAACAAATTGGCATACAGCATTATTTTAAGACCTACCAAAAATAATAACTTATACATATCTGATAGTATGTGTAGTGTTCTGCTACTATCAGAATCATGGTGTTTGGAACTAGAAGGGATCTTCAAAAAATATTAGACATTTGACCTTTGAATGCAGGAGTTAGGGGCACTGACCACCCTCCTCCCCCAGTCAAAAATCTGTGTGTAATTTTTGATTCCCCAAAACCTTAATTACTAATAGCCCACTATTGACTGGAAGTCTCACCAATAACACGAACAGTCAATTAACACGTATTTTGTGTATCTATATTATATACTGTATTCTTTCAATAAAATAAGCTAAAGAAAAGAAAATCTTATTAAGAAAACCACAAGCAGAGATGCCTGGCTGCTCAGTCAGTGGAGCATGCGATTCCTGATCTCAGGGTTGGGAGTTTGAGCCCCGTGCTGCGTGAGATTACTTAAAAATAAAATCTTAAAAAAAAAAAAAAAAAAAAAAGGAAAGGAAAAATCCTAAGGAAGAGAAAATGTTTATACTACCATACTATATTTGTCAAAAAATTCACATATAAGTGGGTCTGCACAGCTGAGACCTGTGCTGTTCAATGGTCAACTGTATACTCATTTTAGCCAAGATAAAAATCGTTTCAAAAGCCATAATGAGGGGCACCTGAGTGGCTCAGTCAGTTAAGTGTCTACCTTCAGCTCAGGTCATGATCCCAGAATCCTGGGATTGAGCCCCATACTGGAGCTCCTTGTTCAGCAGGGAGCCTACTTCTCCTTCTCCCTCTGCCTGCTACTCCCCTGCCTGAGCTCCCTCTTTAAATTAATAAATAAAAATCTTTAAAAAAAAAAAAAAGCTATAATGACCAGTAAGTGACTGAAGTTACTCAAAGTCAGGTACTCTAAGTCCAACACACTAAACAGTTTCAACCCGGTAACTCAACTTCAGTATATGTGATGCCGAAGTAAACAACCTACAGATAAATTCATTTTAAGAAAAAAAGAAAGACACACTACAGATGGAAAGTGTTGAGTTTACATTACTGGTAAACAGTGATTACTATTTACTAACAATATGGTGCAGCAGAATTTAAACTCATATATACAAAACTGACCCGAGGTTCTCCTACCTTCTTCAAAGAACAGCATTACTCACAGCAGTAGTCTGGTTCTAAGCAGAGCAGAAGGAACCTACCCAAGGAACCAAGGCAAAAGTCAGAAGCACTATAATAATTCAAGTCCCTGAGCATTTGTAGGGACCTGAGAAAAAAATGATGTTTCCCCACAAGAAATAAGGAGCTCGTCAAAAGACAAGCCTCAGCTGTCAGCTGCATCAAGGCTGCAGTGGGAAGTGCTATCCTACCTATAAAGCATCCTGAAGTTAGTTCTAGGACTTCGAGAAGTAAGTCAAGAATACTCAATGCATCTCTGTCAGCTTCTTCATTTTCAATTATGATAGAAAAGCTTTACTAGTTATCCTAATTATAAAATCATGATACTCTCTCTTTAAAAATTAGATAATTAGGGATGCCTGGGTGGCTCAATCGGTTGAGTTCCAACTCTTGATCTCAGCTCAGGTCTCAATCTCAGGATCACGAGTTCCAGCCCCACACTGGGATCCATGCTGGGTGTGGACACCTCCCACCAAAAAAAAAAGATAATAAAGGGGAAAAAGACAGTAAACTCCTCTCCTAAGCTTTCTCTTCCTCCCCTATAACACACCTAACATTAATAAGCAGTTGAAGCAGTTATACATGCTTTACAAATCTTAACACTTTTAGACCCAACAATTGCCCTATGGGTTATGTACTATTATCACCAGATGAGAAAACAGATGCCCAGAAAGACTAATTTACCCAAGATCATAAAAAGTAGCAGAACCTACTTACTAACCCTAGGCTGTCTGACTCCAGAGCTCGTACTCTTCGACTAGGGACTACTCTCTCTTCTTATGTATACTGTTCTCAGCTTTT
>RCUC01123228.1:0-51034 GCA_003697995.1 Taxidea taxus jeffersonii
CCCGTAAATGCACCCATTTCACAGGACGGGAAACAGAGGTTCCAGCGGTCAGCCGCGTGCCCCACACGGGTGCACACACGGATGCTCATAAGGAGCAGCAGCAGGATGGGCGGACGCCTCCCTCGGGACACCCCAGCCCAGGGCTCCCGCTTCCGAGGGGCATTTGGGGGGCGAACGAGAAGCCACAGAAGACCCCTGGTTGCTCCAACCCCCAGTGAGTCCCCCCCTCCCAAGACACAGCCAGAGAGAGCCCCACTCTTCGCGGGCCTGCTGGTCCTCACTTCCTTCTTCATTTCTCCAACACAGCTTTCATCCAACCCACGTGAGTCACGTGAATGCCAGCAAAGTCCAAAGATGCTCAGATAATCGGATTTTCAACCACAAGGGGCCGACGGTAGCAGTTTCCGCCCCCTCACGCCATCCCCACCTTCTGGGACCTGCTGGGTCAGCGTCTCTGGGACCTGGGGGGACTGTGAGTCTGGTCGTCACACCTGGGATCCTTGCAGCAGAGACCGGGGCATGAGGAGAGACTCAATGGCACGCTGTGGCATTTCTAACCATGCCACGGCTGAGCCCGTGGTCTAGGACCCACGTGGGCTCCAAAGGTGAGTCCTGCCAGTCTCAGGGTCCAGAGCCAGATGTGATTAATTCTGTTATTTGGAAAACGGGGCGGGGGGGTTGTGTGTCTTTGCAGATGCAGTGAAGGATTCTGAAACGAGGAGGTGATCCCGGATTACCCAGGCAGGCCCTAAATGCAATCCCAAGGGTCCCTAGAAGAATGAGGCCGAGTGAGATTTTATGACACAGGGAAGAGAAGGAGTCTCTGGTCAGGGAAGCAGGGGTCAGACTGGTACAGCCACAAGCCAAAGGTGCCAAGGAGACTCGGCCCTAAGCACCCCCCCGACCCCGAAAGAGAACAGAGCGGCAGGGAGACAGTCCCCTAGTCCCCCGCCTGCTCTGACCGCAACCCGAGAGTCAGCCACGTGGAAACGCTGTGTCAGGACACATGCACAACACAGGGCCGGCAGCACTAGGGACATGTGGGGACCCAAACCAGACTCGGAAGCTATCCACTGCGGTCTGCGACGGTGCAGGGACACAGGACGCCCCCATGACATTCCCGTAACACTGGCAGCCCCCAAGATGGTTCCCTCTGGCCGTATACAAGATGACCCAGGCATCCTCAGAGCCTGATTTATGGACGGCCGTATGTTCATCGCGGTCGGTTTGGAAACACCAGGGACGGAGGACACAGAGAGGCGCGCTCTGTCCTCCCAAGAGTCACGCTCCGGGACGTCTGGCCAGGTCAGCCGCCCCTTCTGCTCCCAGCCTGGCTCCCTGCTCCCTCGTCATTCCCAGTCTCTGCCTGTCACGGGCTGCACCCGGCTGGCCAGGCTTCTGGCCTGACCCCAGAGAGACAGAATACCAGCAAAGAGGCCATCCCTGTGGCCCGATTCCAAAATCAAGAGGCTGCTGGGGAGACAGGGAAGGACACACAAGACGTGCCGTTTCTCTCACGCGGGGACGAGACTCCGGATTCCCACCTCCCCACCCCTCCTGGACACCCTGCCACCGTCAGATCTGACCCAAACTCAGAGTCACTCGGCCAGTCAGAGGGTCCCCTTCGGAGGCCATCAGTGGGGTGATCCCAAGGCAGCAAGCCAGCAGGCACTGAAGGAACAGGGAACAGAATCGCTCAGGGTCTGCGTGCCGTAGCGTTATTCTCACAGAGTGTGGTTCTGCGTCCAAGGCCAAGGCCAAGAACAGAAAACCCACAGGGGCAGGGGTTGAGAAGCACATGTCCTCGGGCACCTGTGCGGTCAAGGGACAGACAGGTGGAGCCCAGCCCGTCACAGTATGTGTCACAGACCAGGAGCCTACCTATAAAACCCCAGAAATTTCCCATAAAATAAGTTAAAATTTCCACCATGTCCCAAAAAAATCCAGAAAGACCTACTGAAGTTGTAACTGATGGGATCACAAGAACTGTGGCCGCCTTCTCTGCCATCTCCGAGACAGTGGCTTTCAACACTCACTGCCCGAGAGAACCATCTGGAAGCTTAACAATCACCCTGATGCCCACAAGTCCCCGGACTCCTTAAACAGCTCTCTAGGGAGAGACCTGGAGATGGCCGTCTTTCAAGCTTGCTGGGTGATTCTAACATGGGGCTCACCTACAAGAGCTGCTCTGACGTTCCCACTGCCTCACTTGGTTTCGCCACCTGCCTGGGCAGACAGCTTATTCAGCCGAGGTGCAGAGAAAAGGGAGGGCAGGGGCCCCATAAACCAAAGCAGGTATCCAGAACCCCACTGGCGGCCCCCTGCTTTAACCACAGCCCAGGTCACAGCAGCCCGGCCAGGGGTGAGGAGCCCATCCCTCTGGGCGGCAACACCTCTGCCCATCCCAGGAAGGACACCGAGGTCCACGACATCACACAGGCACACTCCCCCTGCCCGCAGACTCGGGACAGCCCTGAAGGCATTCCAGTTTCACACTGTCTCGCTACGTCAGAGGCTCCTCTGGCTTAAAAATACACTTTCTGTAAAACCCTGGAGCCAGGGGATCTTGGGTGGCTCAGTTGGTTAAGCGTCTGCCTTCGGCTCAGGTCATGATCTCAGAGTCCTGGGATCAAGTCCCGTGTCGGGCTCCCTGTTCAGGGGGAGCCTGCTTCTCTCTCTCCTTCTGCCTGCTGCTCCCCCTGCTTATGCTCTCTCTCTGTCAAATAAATAAATAAAATCTTAAAAACAACAAATAAAAGCAAAAAACACAGGAGCCAGACCATGCCCACAGAAACCCCAGGTTCCGTCACTTACTGATAGACTGTTCTGCCCACAAGCCTCCTGGATGCACCAGAGTCGATATGCAGAGAGCGGACAGCTTGTGTGCACCCTTTCTGAGATGTGACGGGGACAGCGGGGAAAGAGACCTGAGCCCAGGGTTGGCACCCGTGGCCTGTCTGGCCCCAGGATCAGTGCATTAGTGGCTTAGCGGTCATTTGGGGCACTGCCCACTGGTTCTGTGCCACTCTCTAAACACAGGGAGACTAAAAAGGAAGGAAAAAGGTGGGTGTCGGGACGTCATTGTCTCCAGCCCGAGTGGGGATTCTGAGAGTCGGAAGGAGGTTGCCTATCTTGCCCAAGGCAAACAGCTCAACTGGAACTCAAGAGGAGGCCCTCCCTACCTAGGGACAAGAGTGACAGTGGGGAGCAGCCTGGCAGGAATGCGGCGAGGAAATGGGATTTTGATTGCACAGATAAAGCACTCCGGTGCCGGAGAACGGTGACAAGTGACATGTGAATCACGAAGGCCAGAGCTTCCCAGGATGCGGCGTGTCTGAACAGGCCATGTGGCTCAGCCTGAGAAACGGGAAAATGAAGACGAGCGTGCTCACCACGCACCGAGCTCGGCAAACTCCTCCCGCCCTGGGGCCCCGGGCACAGCTGGAGCTGGGCCCCATCCCCCATGCACAGGTGGGGGCCCAGGGGTAACCCGTGCCCAGTCACCGCAGACTTGGAACGTTCTCGTTCACGGCTAACAGCCCCAGAAGTTAGATTGGTTTTCATCGGAGCCTATGCTCCGAGCACAGCACCACTGTTTTCCCCCAAGCATCCAGGGAAAGCCTCGGTACAGGCAGGAGCCTAAAACTTTGCTCCAAAGCACAGCCCAAGGAGCGTGACAGAAACGCAGCACCCCAGCCCCTCCCCAGACCTGTGCACCATAAGGAGCTCCCTCCCAGGGAATCACCAGTGTGTTAATGCTCGAAGAACTCGTTTGCAGCCTACGGGCCATCCTCATCGGGAACAAGCAAGTAGCAGCCCCACGCCGAGGAATGTAGGCTGGTTCCAGTCTAGACAGCTCAAACTGACTTCTCCTGCCCCTTCCCCATCAAATCCAAGGCCGCAGCTCCCTCCTCAGTCCCTAACGCGCGGATCGACCAAGGCAAGGACAGAGTAGGACGTCTGGCTGGGACCACGGAAGCTGCCAGAGCAGCTCTGTCTCCAAGGGTGCATTTGCCCCATCTGTCCATCTGTCTGCATATTTATTTGTTGGACACGTTCATCCAAACGTTCACTGGACACCTACTTCTATCAGGCACTGAGAATGCGCAGGTGAGTGATCCAGCCCGGTCCTGGGAAAAGTCTGCCGAGAGAGAGAGAGAGAGAGAGAGAGAGAGCGCGCGCGCGCGCGCACAGACAGGCAGTCCCAGAGCAGAGTGACCTGAGTGTCTGCCACTAGGGAAAAACGTTAAGGTCATTGTCACGACATGCCTTCTCTTCGCCAGACCTTTCTCTTTGCCTTTTCCTGCCTGCTTCCTTCCACCTGGCTTTCTGTAAGGCTGATTGCTTTCTCTTTAAGCTCCCTCCCGCCCCTGCAAACTTGACATTGATAGTCTACTCAAACCACTTAGGTGGTTACACTGACATTTTTAACATGTACTCCTGACTCTAAGCACAAGGACGATCAATAACTCTCTTCTCCTGAATAATACAAAATAGGGTGCGTTCACTTTGATACCCCCCACCTCCCAGGTGTCGGTAGCATGGATCGCTGAAGATGCTATCTTCCCACAAGTCTTGGAGCGAGCTGGTCATTTGCTATCTTCCATCACTGATTGCTTTCCAGAGAAATGACAAATTCCAAACTGACTCAAGAGGAAATAGAAAGCCTGAACAGATCGATAACCTTCAAAGGGATTGATCCAGCAGTCTAAAACCTACCTTAAATAGCTGCAGCAGGTCTATGCAGTTCTACCGACAAGTCTTCTCAACGTTTGAGAGAAAAGATAACATTTGTCTTATGAATTCCCTTTCAGAGAAACACCCGAGAGAGAAAAACACTCAGTTCCTCTTGTACTGCACATCCACCTTCAAGGAAAACAATGTAAGAATTGAAAGACTTAAAAGCCCACCTCCTAACCTCACTAGGGCATAACTGTAAAAATCCTAAATAAACATTTCTAAGTCCTGAGAAAGGAGGTATATTAAAATGCCGGAAAACTCACTAGTTAGACTCACCACATTAAAAGCTTATAAGAAAAAAAAATGCGATAATCTAGATGCAGAAAAACATCCTAAAATTAAAACACCTCACAAACTAGGACCAGAAAGGAAATTTTTTTTTTGTCTGATAAATTGTAACTATCCAAAATTAGAGTAAATCTTATGTGTAATGGAACACACTGGGAGATTTTCCTCTAAAGTCAGGAGTAAGGCCAGTTGACTGACCACCACTGTTTCTCTTCAACACTTTACTGAAGATCCCATAACACAGTAAGGCAATAAAAAGACAGAAAAAAATATAAGGGTTGCCAGGTAAGAAACTGCTGACATCCTCATACCATTTCATGGTCTACTCCAAAATCCAAGCAATTCTAAAAACTATCTGAACAAATAAGACCACTGAAGATCTTTTTGTAAAAACGAACAGTATTCTTAAATATTAGCAATGAACATAAAATACATGTACGGTTAAAATAGTGGACAAAACCAGGCAGTTTATGCCCCATGCTTTCCTGAAATCCCATTAAATATGGGGGAAAAAAGAAAAGGAACAAAGCCACCAAGAGAAAAAGAAGGAAATTAAAAGTTGACAATCTGTGACACATTCATATTTTGGACAGTGGAATACAAATGGATAAATGGTCATGACTTAGGCTAGAAAAGAAAACCGAAAATTTTATTCCCTGGGGAGGGGGGCATCAACAAAAAACAAACCAGTTCATAAGGCAGAACCAGGAAGACTCACAGGCACGAGGCATGGATGAGGTGAAATATCAAAAGGAAGCAGAGGGACAGCTCCCTAGACCCCTCCCCACTCTTGACCACCGAGTGACTCCCCCGACCGCTCAGGGCAGGAAATGTCAAGATTCTCGAGGGAAATGAGTTCAGAGCTCCTAGACTCGGGGACCCCTACAGGACAGAATAACATGTCATATTAAAAATAGGGCAAGTTAAGCAAACGTTTACATACTGTGAGTTGAAGATCAGACCCACTTCCTTTCCAGCAAGTTACTAGGGGAGAACAAGGGAGAAAACCCAGTAAGAGGAAACCAGGAGACCCCAGGAATGGCCAAAAGCAGAAGAGAAGCAAAGGGAAGTAATAGGATGATGGTGAAGGGACAGCCCAGGAAGACAGGAGACCACTGACCAGGAAGACAGGAGACCACTGACCTAAAGAACAACAGATCAAAACCAGAGCAGAGACTCCTCACCTATGGCTGGTGACCAGGCAGACCTCCTAGATTTCTCCTGACTGTGTTGACAATATTCAGGGGAACTTTACCGGTCTGGTGAAGAGTCTGGGGGAAGAACTGGTTCAAGAGATCAAGAACCCCAAGCCAATAAAAAGACAATTATTCATTTAATTTATTTGAATTTCTTTGATTACATAGGGGAAATAAAAAAGTGTCCCATCAAAGAAGCAGACACCAAGAAGGAGTTCAGCTCTAATTAATTTCTGCAGACGTACTAATGCAGACACCAGACTCTGCTATAACCAAACATCATGGTATCACCATTTTGGGGGGTAAGGAAAGAGGTTACATGTATATGTGGGGACACGGGGGTAGGGTATGGCGGTGGTAGAAGGAACAGGTCTAGTCTCCTATAAGAAGAAATTCAAAAGGAAATGTGTGCTATCAGGACTTGGGAAGTGCAGACAATGAGTTGGGGAGGAGATGAGAAATAACCATATAGGGACACCTGGTTGATTTCAGTCCCTAACGTATGTGACTCCTGATCGCAGGGTCATGAGTGCAAATGAGCCCCTACCTTCGAACCAACAGGAGAAAGGAATTACAGATGGATCAAGGATCAGAACATCAAACGTAAAACTTTCAAACCTGTAGAAAATCATTTAGACCACTTCAGTACATCAGCGTACGAAACGTTTTCTTAAATAAGACCTAAAAAGCACAAGGTATGAAGTCATGGTTTCGCCACATCTTAGAAAGTCACAGATCTGCTCACCCTGTGATTCCCCCAACTTCAGGCCTAGATATTCACACAGGACGGGTGAAAACTGTCCAAAAGACTCAGACACAAATGTTCTCGACAAAATTATTATCACTCAACGCTGGAAATGCCCCAAATGCCCATCAACTGACAAACAGAGAAGCAAATTATGGCATATTCGACTAACGGAATTCTACCAGGCAATCAAAAGAAATGAACCACTGATACAACAATATGGGTAAATTTTGGGTATTACCTAGTCTGAAAGAGGCCAGGTTCCAGAACACAGGATTTGCTTGTCTGAAATCCTGGAATACGGCAAAACGGATCCATGGGATAGAAATTGAGGTGACCTGAGGAGACGAGGGACCAGGAGAGAAACTGACGGCCAACAGGCGAGGGAGAACATTCTGGAAATGTGCCCTGGGCTCTGACGAGAGCGGTGGTTAGTGGGTGTTTACAGTGGTCGAGTCGTAGACCTGCCCACATGAAATGAATGAATTTTACTTTACAGCAAGTTATAGCTCAGGAAAGTGGATTCAAAAAGATGCAGGAAGCGGGGGTGGTGTGCCTGGGGGATGCAGCTGGTTGAGCGTCTGACTCCTGATTTCAGCTCAGGTTGTGATCCCAGGATCGAGAGATCAAGGCCCATGTCAGGCTCTGAGCTGACCATGTGGCCTGCTTGGGATTCTCTCTCTCCCTCTGCCCCTCCTCCCACTCCTGCTCTCTCTCTAATAAATAGATACATTTGTTGCAATCTCTGTAATCTTCTGTGGACACATTTTATTAAAAATTAAGTGGATTTTAGGATGCTTGGGTGGCTCAGTGGGTTAAGCCTCTGCCTTTGGCTCAGGTCATGATCCCAGGGTCCTGATCTCTCTCTCTCTCTCTCTCTCTCTCTCTCTCTCGCTTGCTCTGTCAAATAAATAAATAAATAAATAAATAAATAAATAGCTTTTTAAAACAATTAAGTGGATTTTAGAAAACATCAGTTATTAATTACACGGACTAGGGAGCAGGAAGTTTCAAGGGGAGAATGAAGACCAAGGAGCCTAATTATGCCCATTCGTATTCCCTCCCTGTGGAAAGAGATACCAATGGTCATCAGAGCAGTCCTATTAGAAACCACAGGGTGGGGGGCGCCTGGGTGGCTCAGTCACTTGAGCATCCAACTCTTGGTTTTGGCTCAGGTCATGATGTCAGGGTCATGAGATCAAGCCCCGCATCAGGATCTGTGCTCAGCATACAGTCTGCTTGAGATTTTCTCTCCCTCTGTCTCCAGCTTGTGCTCTTTCTCTCTAGAAATTGAATCTTTAAAAGAGAGGAAAGGGAAGGAAGGAAAGAAGGAAGGGAAGGAGCGAGGAAGGGAGAGAGAAAAAGAGGAAGAGAGGGAGGAAGGAGGAGTGAAGAGCTCCACTGAGATCACGTAGTCCAAATCTCTCATCTTCAGGAAAGAAGCCCAAAGTGAGCTTTGTCCAAGAACCTTGCGACAGATACCTCTTGCTAAAGCTACCCAGTGTCTTCTACCCCTCTCGACAGCGCCCCATTCCATTTAGGGAATTTTCTCTCCCCCACCAGGCACTTCCTCTGCGGGGCCCTCCATCCCGGGACCAGCTCTGCCACCAAAATTCCAAAGGGGTCCTTCACAGGACAGAGGTGTGTGTGTGTGACCCATGCTTGCTTCCAGATGCTGTCAGCGGACACTCTGGGCAATGGGCAGACTTCATCCGTCCCAACCAAGCAAACCTGAGCACGCTACCTTTGCTGTACGACTGTCCCCTCGCGAACCCTACCTCTGGGCCTCACACACCTGAGCAACCTCGGTTTCTCAGCTCCATTCTGCGAGCTGAGGTATCGCTGCAGTAAATCCCACTTTGCTGATATCGGCCAGAATTCGTTTCTAGTGTTTGTGACGTGACACCCAACAGGCTCAAGGCAGACAGATGCTAGGGTCCAGAGCCCAGAGAGTTCTGCATCCTGGGCGAGTGTCCCCACGAGGGTCAGCCTCCTAGCTGACCTCATGGGATCCTTGGCGCCGATCCCGAGCCCCCAGGGCTATCGGGTAATAGAAGGAAAAGAGAGTGATTGCTCCCTGAGTGGCACGGCCAACCACCATGACACGCTTTCATCGCATCCTTGTACAGCCCGGTAAAGCAGGCCTTGCCCCAGTTTGCCTCTGAGGACGGCGAAGAGAGGAAGACTATTTTCCCGAGGTGACAGAGCTCCTGAGTGACAGCAGAAACTGGAGCCAAATCTGTCTTAACTACAAAGCCCGGCTCTTGTCACCTTGTCACACGGCCGTGCCTCAAGAAAGCATTCAGATTTGTTTCTCCTCCCCTATAACTAGGTCACCAGGACTTCCGCGGTGGCATGGGAGGCGTGACTGGATGGCTGGTGGCTGCACCTTCGGGGCAGCGAGCGGGGACAGGACGCCCACCAGGAGGGAGCGACAGTGGTCTGAGGGGTGTACGGGACGGGGTGAGGAGCACACAGCAGCCTAGGGGACAGCGGAAACATCCACGTCCCGGAGCAGCGCCAGCAAACTCTTTCTGCTTTGACATGAATCCGCGCTCACGTTCCCATGGCAACGGAGCATGCCCATGGCTGTCCCTACCTGCGACTGAGTGAGTCCCGCTTTTGGCACTGTCCTCGCCCTGTCCAAAGTCATTAACTAATCAGCCTAGAACGCTCTTGCACCCTGGAGCTGATCACACCTGGGAGACACACAGGGTTCAGGGCAGGGGGGGAGGGAGGGTGTCCCTCCCAGGCTCTGGGAGCTACGAGCCTGTCTACACTGCGTTCACCATGCCTGGCCCGGTCCCTGCAGACCAAACCATCAAAAGGGACCCGGGTGCCCCCCTCCCCCCACAGACAGAGGGGCTGGTCACAGAGCACCAGGGAAAGCCGAGGGCAGGGAACTGAACAGGACATGGAAAGGGATTCACTGGAGACGCGTGAGTGCTTGAAATCAACAAGAAATCATCAGACTTCAGACCAGAGCTCATTCATAAATCCCGACAGACGGCCCATGGAAGGAGTAATCCGGGGAGATCCTGCGGTGTGGACCAGGCATCCTCCCGGGCTGAGCTGAGTCTCGTCACACACATGTCCAGAGGGGGCGAGAGGCAGCCTTCAGAAGACGCCGCGTAGCTGCTCGCTCTGGGGAACGCGTCATGGCCCGGTTGAGCGACCAAGAGAGAAAAGGGGACAGGGCAGTAAGGGGCATGACAGGGACGCCAAAAAGACCCCAGCACGAGGAGCGGGACTAGACACTACAAGATCCAGCATATCACCCTGGAAACCCGGAACTGGCTCCGAAGCTATGGGGTGATGTTAACGGTTAGACAGACCTGCACCAGCAGGTACCGCGAAGGATCCCCAAAACCCAGCGGAGGTTCCATGAAACCATCCTGCCCCCATCAGCAAACAGAAAAGCCGCAGTTCCCACTTAGTTTCTCAAGAGTTCGTCAAGAGGTTCGGGCATGCGTGGGGAAAAAAACCCAAAAGGGACAATCCACGGGAGAAGGAGAGTTCAGAGTAGAGGGAGGTCCCACCTGCGTGGGCAGCAGGGGGAGCTCGGCAGGGGGAGCTCAGAGCCCTCCCCCAGCAGGACTGTGCACACAGACTGCCCCATGTCTGCTCAGCAACCGGCCCTCCGCCCAAGGACGGGAGTGCTGACAAGGTCAACCACCACCCCATCAGAGTCTGCTGGAACGTGGCCCGGGTCTGTCCCAGCTGGACAGCGAGCGTGGAAGCTCCTGGGGACGCAGACAGATAAGTGTCCACACTGCGTGTGCAAGACCCTCCTTGCACACTGAAGAAATTCAACAAAGCTTCGCTGAATCATGTGGAAAGAAGGAACGAAGGAGGCGTCCGGGGTCCTGGCCACTGGCTGCCTCCCGGGATGAAAGGAACAGCACAAGGAGTAGAGTCGATGGGTTCGAACAGCGCTGAGAGCGCGGGTCAGGGGGGTTGGCCATGCTTGGGGTGAGCACGACGTGACGTACAGAGCTGTCGAATGACCACGTGAGTCACACACCCGAAACTGCTGTCACACTGTGTATCAATTAGACTTGAATAAAAGGAGAGGGGGAGAGAAAATCTTAAGAAACATACCATAAATCTGGGAGAAGTCTGGGGCCTCATTAGTCCAATCTCCCAGCACACGAGGTCAGCCCCAAATCTGGGACAGAGCTTCGCAGCCAGTGCGAGGAGGGGGATGCGTTTGGCTAAATGGTCCTCGGTGTCCCCTCAAAAGAAGCCACCAGCTCAGGGGAAGTACGACGGTTCATGCCTGAACACCGAAAGAAAGGGCTCCCATAGATTTATGGAAAGAGAGCAGAAAGAAAGTCTTTAAAGACCATGAGTTTCTCTCTCTCTTTTTTTTAATAAATATTTTATTTATTTGAGCGAGAGAGAGAGCACAAGCAGGGGAAGCGGCAGAGGGAGAGGGAGAAGCAGGCTCCCCGCTGAGCGGAGAACCCGATGTGGGGCTCGATCCCAGGACCCCGAGATCATGACCTGAGCTGTAGACGCTTAACCGACTGAGCCACCCAGGCACCCCGAAGACTGTGACTTCCATAGGGCAGTTAATCTGAACCCCTGGTGTGGACCAAGTCCTTAAGAAGAAGCCATCCCTGGGTATCAGCTTCGTCCTCCTGGGGGCTGCCCGCTCAGCCCTTGGGTGCCTCCCTGATTTTGTTCTCAACGCCATGCATGTTATTACTTTCGCCTAAGGTTAAAACAAAGGCTTCTGAGTTTACAGCACGGAAAAAAGAGGGAAGTACACACACACGGAATGAAATCCAAGGAGGGGCGTGTTGTGATGGGGATAACCTTGAGTTTGCTCCCATTCAGACACCGAAGTCAATCTCTTGCAAACTTCCGGGTTATTAAGAACGGATCTCTGGCAACACACCTCCCAACCAACAGAGACGCTGAAAGTCTCGGAGCGGGGGCAACGGTACGGGCTTCCGATATCCGACTCTCTCGATTCACCTAACTTTTGTGCAAATTTGGCTTGCCTACAAACTAAGTCTGCTTCCTCTCTGGATCGTATACAGAGCCTCCTCCTCCTGGCTCTGGGAGCCTGGAGGGTGGGGAGAAATCCAGGTGGGCTGCCAGGAAGAGGACATCCACTTTCTCCAGATGCGGGAGCATTTCCACAGATGACAGCGATTTCCCCTCAGGTGCAAAGTTATGGAATCGTAGAATCTGGAAGCTAATGGACATCCGCAGGTTTTGGAGCGCCCAAAAGTAAAAGGACTTGAGGTCCGGAACAGGAGGTAGGGACCTCAGAACTCGGTTCTCCAGAATTTTAAAACCAATACTCTTCCTGCTCCATCGTCGTCTATTCTGGAACATTCCTTAAAAAAGGGGGTTCCACTGTCAAACAGGGTTGGAGCCAAGTCTTCGAAGAGGCCTTAATGGAACGATGGAAGGCGTCCTGAAACCAAATCCATACTCGCCACCTTTCTCCGTTACCTCCGCCTTTGGCCACAGTAAGAACCGACCTGGTGTCCCGGTTTCCACGCCGGCCACCACTTCCCGTCCAGCAGCCAGAGCGACTCTCCACAATCACGTCACAACAGATAATCCACAGAGACAGAGACTGGACTGGTGAGCACCAGGGGGCGGGCGGCGGCTGTTTCACGGGCTCTAGGACGTCTCCTTTGGGGCCGATGAAAACGTTCATCGCCAATGTGCTAAATGCCAGTAAATTACGTGCTTTAGAATGGCTAATTTTATTTTGGGTGAATTTCATCTCAATTAGGAAAAAAAAAAACCCACACCCGGCTTCAAGTCTCTCCAGCAAATCCCCATCTTCCACAGAAGATGTCCACATCTAAGCCGGCGTCCACCGTGGCCTGAGCGGCCCTCCCGTCTCTCCCTCCCTCCATTCCAGACACAGCGGAGGGGGCCGGCGCGAGCCCACCTCTTGGCCCGCTTGCGTGGACCTCCCCTCCCCCTGGAACACTCATGCCTCAGACATACCCAGAGGCTTGTGTCTTCATTTTATCCGGGTCCGTTGAAACATTAGCAACCACAGACCCTCCCCGTCAACCCCACCAAAACAGTACCTCCTGCTGCCCTCTGCTCTGTGAGAGGAAAACAGTACCCCACTAGCTCGATAGCCCATCATATAGTCTACTGTCTGCTTTCCCCGGGAGAATCTACTTTTTTTTTTTAAAGATTTTTCTTATTTATTTGAGAGAGAGAGAGCAGAAGCGAGGGGAGGGGCAGAGGCAGAGGGAGAAGCAGACAGCCCGTTGAGCAGGGAGCCCGATGTGGGGCTCCATCCTGGGACTCCAGGATCATGACCTGAGCCAAACTGGTCCGAAGGTCTCCAGGGACACAGGTGTAAAGGCCAAGCCATGGCCCCACGAGCTCCATGGGCTCCCTTCCAGGCTGCTCTGCTTTGCAAGTTTTTATGAACCCGGAACCTCAGACCCGGAAAAGCTCTCGTGGGTTCCATACCTTCAGTCGAATCTGCAGGGGGCCCAGCGGGCCCACATGTGGCAATGTCAAGCCTCACTCTGGGTCAGGAAGGAAAGCTGCATAAAGATGTGCATGGGAAGGGCACCTGGCTGGCTCAGTAGGTTAAAGCCTCCGCCTTTGGCTCAGGTCATGATCTCAGGGTCCTGGGATCGAGCCCCGCATCGGGCTCTCTGCTCAGCAGGGAGCCTGATTCCCTCCTCTCTCTCTGCCTGCCTCTCTGCCTACTTGTGATCTCTGTCTGTCAGATAAACAAAATCTTAAAAAAAGAAAAAAAAGATGTGCATGGGAAGCCACTTCCTTCTGCCTGTGAGACCTTGGGATGTCCCTGTCTCCTGTATCAGGATGCTCACAGTGGCCCCCGTCCTTCCTGGGGAGCTTCTCTGGGGGGCCGGGCAGCCAGAGCTGCTGGAAGGAGAAGGGACCCAGAGGAGAGAGACGCACGGGGACCCCCTACCCTCAACCCCCCCCCAATCCTAACCTGGAAAACAGGAGGGGCTTCCTTGGCGCACATGAAAACCATGTGCCCCAGGTGGGTAGGGCTCCCCTTTGCCCTTGCCCCCTCTTCCACACTGCCCTGCAGTGACCTTGGGGCTCACGGGGCAGAGAACCCGCTTCCAAGTCTGATCACGAGGCTGCTGGCTGCGGAGACAGTTAAACTCCTTGCCATGAAGAGACGCTTTGGTCCCTGGATTCTCTCGTGATTCCTGTCATCGCTTTGGGCGACTGGATGCGACGACTCATGGTACAAGTTGGCTCTCGGTTTTTCAACCAGCTTTGCTCTGCACCGGCTGAATGGCTCAAGGGGGCCTCTCGGTTTGAATGCCTTCTCTGAAACTGTCTGAGGTGTCTGGGGCCGGGAAGCAGGGAGGGGGACTGCCAAAACCAGCTGAGCAACTCCCTCCCCGGGCCCAAATGGGCCCCCCAACCCACGAAGCCCATGCATAAGGTAGACCACATGTCTTGGGGACACACCCCAGGATCCCATGGAGATTCCAGAAGGTGAGTGGGACCCGTACATTGCTCCTGCTGGCTGACATGGTAATTCTGTAGGCCTACGGAAGAGCAGACTCAAATTATTCATATGGACAGGAGCCCACACTCCCCACGGCCACCTACCCCCATGGTCATCCCCCTGACCTACTGTCTAGATCAGTGTCACTCAAGCCCAAATCAACATCAGAATCACCACGGGAGCTTTTAAAAAACAGGATGCCTTGGGAATGGAAGCTCAATCAAAATCAAAAGATCCAGGCTGTGCTCTTTCATTTTTTTGTGTTTTGTTTTGTTTGTTTTAAATTCCCCAGATCATTCTAGAACATTGAGAAGACCTGCTTTAAATGGATGGCCACGGATCTCAAGTAGGGACTCAATACTCACTACTCTGTCCTAAGTGTAAACTCCGCGGGCTAATCATCTAGGCATCTCTGGGACACACGAGTGCCGGGGCAGGGCGGGGGCGGGGGGGGGAGGTCCTGCTACCCAAAGTGGGTTCCGAGGACAGCAGCAGGAACACGGCCCGGGAGTTCACTGGAAATCCGAATCCGCCTCGAGATAAATCCCCGGGCGATCCGTTCACACATTCACGTTTGGAGAAGCACAGCTCAAGCCATGTAGGGACTGTGCTAAAGTTAAACCATGGACTGTTTTCCATCTTCAAAACAACTCAGAGGATGGTCTTGCCTCACACATGGCTGAGAAAGACAGGAGCCATCTGACAGCAGCTGTTCATCAACGCATGACTCAAATTCCATCTTCCCCACGGCAGCGCCCCCCTTCACAGCCCTCCCTCCCATCACAGGGGACGGAAAGGCCCTCCTCCTACCAAAGGCCAACTACCTGCCTCCTACCTCGCAGCACATTACACCTAGCTTCAAAAAGAGAGAGAGAGAAATATATCCTTTGACCCCACTCCTCCAAGCCCTGCCCATTCCTCTGCTTCTCATCACAGCAAATATTTTCACCAGAAGAGTTGCTCGTGGCCATGAGCTCTACTTTCTTAGCTCCTGTGCCCTCAGACTCGCTCCACTGGGCCTGACCTCCCAGTGCCACCCAGGACCGCCATGCTGCTTACCTTGGAACCTTCTCGAGTCTCTTTGACCCATCAGCAGTGTACCGCACTTCCTCCTTCTGGAAACCATGACTCGTCTTGGCTTCCATGGCATTTCACATGTCTCGGGTCATCTTTCTGGATTCCCCCCATGCTCAGTCTTAAATGGGCAGCAAGTTCCTGCCCTTCCCTCGCTTCTCTATATCCTCACTCTCTTCAGTGACCTGCCCCCGTCCCACAGCATTTCCCACCCTCCATTCCCTGATGACCCTAAATCCTTATCTCCAGCCCTGATTTTTTCCCATGCCCACCTGGCTGGCTCCTTGCCATCTCTCCAGGGATCCTCAGGAGAAATCTCTAACAATCCCCCCAAAGAACCCCATTTCTCACTTCCAAAGACAAAGAAAACCAAAACAAAACCTGCTCTCTACATTTCCTTTTGGCAAATGGCCCATGATCCATCCTGCTCCTTAAGCCCAAAATCTAAGATCATCAAATTCTCCCATTTGGGGGCTCCTGGGTGGCTCAGTCAGTCAAGTGTCTGCCTTTAGCTCAGATCATGATCCCAGGGTCCTAGGATCGAGCCCTGCTCCCAAGCAGGGAGCCTGCTTCTCCCTCTCCCCCTGCACATTCTCTCTCTCTCTTTCTCACTCACTCAAATAAATAAATAAATATAAAATCTTTAAAATAAAAAGTATTTTATTTCTCCCACCTTCCCCATCCCCTCCCTGTCCACTCTTTCGGATTTATCTCCAAAAGCCACCTGGGATCCATCCACAGCTCTGTCTCTGTGGCCGCCACCCTGTCCCCAAGGCACCAGCAGCACACCCGGACTCATTACAAGGACCTCGCCGGTCTTCTGGTCCACCCTTACCCCCTACAATTCACTCCACAACGTGGCAACCGAAGTGCCCTTACATAGCATTAATCACCTCATATCAACCATTCAGTAAAACCATTCAAAGGCTTTGCACTATGTCAGAAGAGAGATATTGAGACTATGGAGCCTAATTCACGAAGCAAGAAAGCCTGCCTTCTCTCTACTTCGCCTTACCTGATTCGCACCGGCCACAAAGACCTTAAGCTCTGTGCTGGTCGGCACAGATGGCATCAGCTTCACGGGGCTATTGAAAGCTACATTTAAATGGGCTAAAACTAAAATGAAACACCCAATTCCGTCCCCCTCTTGGCAGAAAGCTCTGCGGACCATGCTGATCTAGCATCTCCTTGGATGGGGCAGGTTTGGTCCTTCCCGGGGGCCTTGGCCCCGGCTGTCCCCTTGCCTTTCCCCCCAGTTCTTCCCATGGTAGGTCTAGGCATTGGCTTAAACGTCACCTCCTCAGGGAGGCCCTCCTTGAACACTCCATCTAAAGAAACCAGCAATGAGTGATCCCGGATCATGGGAACCAAGACTGAACTCTCCACAGATTACTCCTAAGAGCGACAGTTTCCAGACTTCGCAGAGAATCAGAGGCGCCTGGGAAGTTGGTAAGAACACACAGGGTCAGGCTCATGGAAGTGGGACAGGGTTTGGGTCTCTGTCCTTTTCCCATGTTACCCAGGTGACTTGGGGACCCACCCAATTCAAGACCCACTGCTTTTTAGAACCTCAGACCTACAACCAGCCCGTGACACCTTCATTTCAGCTTTATAAGACTCATTTCCAGGGATGCCTGGATGGCTCGGTCAGTTAAGAATCCGACTCTTGATTTTGGCTCAGGTCACGATCTCAGGGTCATGAGATCAAGCCCCGCTCTGGGCTAGCAGAGAATCTGCTTGAGATTCTCTCTCTCTCCTCCTCTGTCCCTCCCCTGCCCTCTCTCTTTGTGGCACAAACACAGAACATTTCCGCCACTACAGCAAGTTCTACTGGACTGTGCTGGCTCGGACCACCTCTCTGAGCATGCTTGGCTCCAGCTCCACCACCAGGTCCCTGCCTAGAAAAGCTCAGAGGGAGAAAAACGCAGCCAGCACACCCCATTCTACCCCAGAATTCCCTCTTGAGCATGTGTCTTAAGACACAACGGCCAGCCGTGGTGTCTAGAGCTTTCTGGCCCAGGTAGGTCCACCGGCTCATTGCAAAGACTCTTATCTTTGAAAAGTGGGAAGTAAGAAGTAGCAAATGAGGCAACCTCCTCATGCAGGGGTGAGGTGGGGGAAGGTGGAGGTTACAGAGGGAGAAGCAGGGGGAAACAAAGGGAGCAGCTCAGAAACAGATTCTGGGGATGCTATCAAGGGCAGCAAATTCTGATGTGGAAGGCAGGCCTCCCTGGAGACCCGAGAAGTTGCAAGGCAAGCCACCGGCCTGCAGAGGTGCTAAGACCACTGCTCAAAAGGCTCCCCAGGGCAGAGGGTCTACTCCCTGTGTGGCTCTTGGGAGGATGGAGAACCCCATCCACTCACATGCCCCCCAGAGCAACAGTGTGGGGACAGACGGGGAGAGGAAGTCGATGGAAAACAAAGACACAAAATTCCTCTGTACAGAAATCTTTAAAATTTGAAAATACCTGGGCTGGCAAGGCTGTAGGGACATGAGTGCTCCTGGACATTGCTGGTGATACAGGGGGCAGGAGGTGGGGGTAAGCCAGAGCTGCCCCCTTGGAGGCAATCCGGCATTTTCCATCAAAATTACAGACAATGGGGCGCCTGGGTGGCTCAATCAGTTAAGCATCTGACTCTTGATTTCGGCTCAGGTCATGATCTCAGGGTCCTAGGATCGAGCCCCACATCGGGTCCACGCTCACCGGGGGGGGGTTTGCTTGGGATTTTCTCTTTCTGCGCCTTCCCCTGCTCTCTCTCTCTCAAATAAATAAATAAATCTTTTTTTAAAAAATTCCAGATGCCTATCCTCTTTGCTCCACTTTTCAACCTCAGGAATTCATCCTTCAGAGATACTCACCCCTGCTCAGTACAATGGACACAGGAAGGTAATCCACAGCAGGTAAAGGTAACAGGAAAAGCCCAGAGGCAACCCATACGCCCATCAGTCAAACGAGTTCAGGAAGGCAGGAAGGAGGAGGAAGATCCATTCCATCGACTCAACTCCGAGAAAGAGGGTTTTCGGTTTTAAAACTCACAGCAGGAGCAAGGTGCAGAGTGGAGGGTGGGGGGTGCCTAGCACCCGAGGGAGAGAGAGCACAGCTAGTACGTGTTTGTAGATACCTGCAGGGCTTCTAGAAGGACCCACGGGAAGCCGGTAACGTGCTTGCCTCCAGGGAAGAGAAGCAACGGGTGTCGAGGTCAGGTGTGGGAAGCAGGCCAAGTTTTGACTTTAAATTTTTTAGTCCCTTTCGAAGAGCAGACGTGATCCGTATTTGATAAGCATCAAATGAACAAATGAAGACATGCTGCTGGTATGCAGACGCCACAGAAAGTTTAAAAGGCACCCTTCTGCAGTGAGGCTACGATCTCGTACCCCACAGGCTCCTCCGTTCCTCTCTCCCTGTAGTGGGCACCCCCCCGCCCCACGGGCCAGAGCCTCCAAGGAGGCGTGCGTGCCCAAACTCTGAACCCTCGGCAGATCTGGGCTGTGCTCCCGCCTTAGGAAATGACCAGGGGTGTCTTCCCCCCCAACCCCGCCTCCGGCTGGGCTTCAGGGTCCCGTCCCCAACCAGGGTGCCACCGCATCCTAGGGACCCCAATAGGGCCGGGTGCCCGCAGCTGCCATCCAGGGAAGAAAATACAACAAGTCCCAGGGCTGCCGCCTGATAATCTCTATGGACACCAGACACCAGCCTGCACCGGGTCTGGGTCCGATTAGCCACCCCCGCAACAACACCATAGCAACAAAGGTAATATTATTGTTCTGAAAAGAAGAAGAAGAAACCACACGCGCACACGCACACACACAGCGTTGTGCGACGGCTTTTAAAACCACAAAGATAACGTTTTTCCACACCCGGCAACCGGGGCCTCTCACTTCCGAATGCTGCGGCATCTTCAATATTAACCCGCCAGGCTCGGAGCCATGAGGTCCCTACACGACCCCAAGATGTGTGCCCTCCCTGGGAAAAAGAGGCGCGAGAATACGTCCCAGGCCAGCCTGGAGTGGACGCTGTGCTCTTCCCTCTGCCTCCCTCTTGGAGGCAGGGAGGCTGGTGGGAGGGGAGTGTGGGGGGGCTGGAGGCAGGAAGCTCCACGTGCCCCCCGCCCCAGGCCCGTCTGACCATCTGCCTGTCCTCTCGGTGCCAGACCCAAGCAGGGCACTGGGGTTTCGGGGTGGCACCAATGAGCCACACACTCATCTTCAGACCTAAATGTGGAAAGCATTAGGCCAAATGAAGAGACATAAATCAGGAGGGGAGCTCACGGCACAGAGGAAAACAGCCCTTCTCGGGGAGCAGGCTGCTGCCTCTGTTGCACAAGAGTGGAGTGAGTCACCAGCCAGCAGCGGGAGGACTGGGGAGGGAGGAGGCGGTGGCAGCAGGGAGGGGAGCCCCCGTGGGACGGGGCGGGTGTCCGGGGGGGCGGGGGGGGCGGTGGTGCAAAAACACAGCTGTGGGTTTTCTAGCTTAAGCGCACTTCATCAGCAGCCTGGGGGGAGGGGGGCAAAATAGCACCTCCCTCCCCAACGCAGGAAGTGTTTCAAAAAACGTCTCCTCCCCAGAGAAGACAGCGGGAAGGAGCTTTCCCCACCAGCCAACCGGTCACCCCCTACAGCCTGCAGCTGCTTCCTGGGGAAGCAACCCTGGCCTGGGAGCACATGCCTCCCCCTGTCCTTCACGGCTCCCCCCAACCGGGCCCCGTACTCTTTGGGGACCCCCCCCCCCCGCCTGCAGTGCCCATCATAGGCACACAGCTCTTGCCCCACCTGCTTACCCACCAGCCTCCAGGCAAGCTGCTGTTAACATGCCAAGCCCCTCAGTCTCCCCAGTCCCTGGTCCCTGGTCGGAACCTCCCAACATCTCTTAAGACCTTGCCTCACACCCCAACTCCACAGGTCCTGAGTGCCGGCTGTGTGCAAGGCACTGGTTGTCCTGGGGGGTGGCTGGGGAGACGGGAGCCCCCCAGCCAGGCGATTTGGTGGGTGACACAGAAGCACCGGGACATCGGAGCCTGGGAGGCTCTGGAAATGAGCGCAGTCGGACCCCTTGGGTTTGAGCAGGACGATGCCTCCTAGCATCTCCATTTTGCTCTGGTGAAAGGGAAGGTGAGGGGTGGGGACCAGGGAAGCCCTCAGACTCTGATGACAGGCCCCCCTCCATGAGAAACACACAGACCATGGGGCACCCGGGTGGGTCTGTCGGTGACAAGTCTGCCTTCAGCCCAGGTCCTGATCCCCGGGTCCTGGGATCGAGTCCCGCCTTGGACTCCCCGCTCAGTGGGGAGCCTGCTTCTCCCTCTCTCCCTCTCTTTGCCCCTCCCCACCCCCACTCATGCTCTCTCTCCCTTATATTAAAAAAAAAAAAACCCTAAAAGAAACACACAGACAAAACAGCACCCTGCCATGCCTACCTACCCCACAGCCTCCCCCAGAGAGCAGGGCGAACAGCCGGGCCCCCTGAAGCCACTGGGCGTTCAGGGGGCCCAACAGAAAGCCCTGACTGGGGAGAAGGCTTGTGCAGAAGGGACCCAGGAACGGCCCTATCAGAGGACAGGGTAGAAGAAGAGGGCATTCCAGCCCAGGGAACGCTCGTCCACTCATCCCCCAGCAAATAACTTCCCGAGCAGACACGCCTGCTTGGGGCGATGTGGGACCACAAACCAGGGGCTCACACCAGCACAGATCTATGGGCTCGGGGTTCTGAGGTCAGAAGCCTGAAAGGGTCTTTCGGGTCTGAAGCCGAGACATTAGCAGGGCTGGCCCCTTCCAGAGGCCCGGGAGAGAACGGCCGAGTCTGGCTCAGCTTCTGGAGGCTGCCGTGTCGTCCCTCGGCATGTGGCCCCTTCCTAGCATCGCTCAACTTCCCACTTCAGGTCTCACATCTACTCCTGAGCCGGCCATCCTGCCTGCCTCTTACAGGAAGGAGCCCTGTCATTACGCTGAGCCCCCGCCCCAGAGAGGCCAGCTCCCCCTCCTCCTCTCGACAGCCTTCACTTCACTGTCCCGCAGAACTGGAGTGTGGTGTGGGCACCTGTCCAGGGCTCTGGACTGGGCATCTCTGGGGGACCCACGTGGGCTGCAAAGGCCCTCACAAGGAAGCATGCCTGGGACGTTTGCAGGGACACCGTGGAGGCCGGTTGGCAGGGGAGGGAGGAGCGGGATGGGGGCAGGGGGCGGACACTGAGGTCACATGGTGCCCTGCCAGCCACAGGGGCCGCTTCCTGGGCTCGACTCCCACCGCGGTGGGAACCCGTCACCATGTCCTGAGGAGACGTGGGACACAACCAGACTTGCTAGTTAAGAACAGATGGGACCCTGGCAGAGCAGCAAGGCAGTGACCACAAGAGTCCGGGGGCCCAAGGACGGTGGCTTCGGCTCACCAAGAGGATGGCGGCCAGGGAGTGGCAAGAAGAGGCTGCATTTTCTACAGATCTCTTTGGAAGGAAGAGTCCACACGTGTACATGCAAACTGAACATGGGAAGGGGGGTGGACAACGGGGAGTCGAAGACATTGAGGGCTGTGACACAAGCAGCTATAAGGACACACCTGCCATTTACTGGAAGGCTGCAGGGGGCTCGGACCTGGAGGGAAGCAGGTGTGATGTCTGGAGCCACGGCATCCTCCACAGAGTCGGGAGGCCGAGAGCAAACTGCTGAGCAGCACCTGGGGAAGCAGGCTTGCTGTCCCCAGAGCCAGACTCCCACCAGGGGACGCTGCCAGAGGCCTGGGCTGGGAATCTGGGTCTGGCCGTGACCCTGAGAGGAATGGGAAGCACCCAGGGTGTGGAGATGGCGGCGACTACCCTGGATTAAAGCGGGTGAGCCGGGCACTGGTTGGAAGGCAGATGACAGAGGCTGAGTAAACAGGGATTTCGCCTTTGCCCTCAATTGCTCAACCAGGATTTTCCACTTCCCACGGCCCCGCAGGGCGGGAACTGAGTTGCAGGGCAGGGAGGGGGCGGGCGGGATTCAGGAATGTGGTCCTAACAGGCTCCAGAACTCCAATCACTCACTACCTGGTCAGCCCCTGGGGCCCCTCCCCTGCCACCCACAGGGGGATTCAGGAAGTTTCTTCCATCTCGGAGCCAGCGAGATCCTCCTCGGGGGACCCACACAGCAAGAGGACAGAGCAGGGCCAAGGGCAGGCGGCCTGAGGTGTGGGCACCTCCCTGGGGACGCGGGTCCTCCCCTCCCACTGGACTCTAGCAAGTGCTCCCGGGGCCCTTCTACCCATTCATTCATCTGAGAAATGCTTGGTGAGCACCTCCCAAGTGCCAGGTGCTGCTTCTGGACACTTGGGGCACATCTGTGACAAAACAGAAGAGAAAAAAAGGAAAACAAAACAAAACCAAAAAACACCAAAAAACCACCACCTCTGCCTTCACTCAGTGTTCATTCCGGCATGGGGCGGCGGGGAGGGGCAGAGAATTAAAATAAGAGATCCGGAAACTATAAAGAACATGACGTGATGAGAAGGAAACAAACAGAACCAGGTAAGGGGAGCCAGGAGTCTGGGGTAGAGCAATTTTCCACAGCACGAGATGTTCGCGGCGGACGATCTCTCTAGCTCTTCTCCCCTTCTCCCTTCTGCCATCCACGAGCCCACCCTGCTGTTCCTGCAGCTCACCCCGGACCTGCCCCCAGGCACGCTGCTTCCACAAAACGTGCATTTTATTCAGGGGTAGACATGAAGACAGCTCATTCTAGAAGGGTCCAAAGGAGCAGAAACGGGTCTCGTGGGATTCCCGTAAGCGTGCCCATCGTCCCAGAACAGGAAGCCTGCTGGGTGGAGGACAGCACCGGGGGACCCTCCCAAGAGTGTCTGGTTCTTGGTCGAGGCCCCCGGTCGGCTTCTCTCCTCCCGCTTCCCGCCCCTCCGCCATCCCCATCATCACCACCGCGACCACCGAGACCCAGGTTCACGGAAACTGCGCTCTTCTCACCACCAGAAACCACAACTCTGGAAGCCACCCACGGAATGTCCCCGCAGCAGGCCCAGCTGCCATCCAAAGCATCACTGGTTTTCAGGGCGCCCTCAGCTAACCGGTCCATTCCACGCTTCACTCGCGACATCGCCGGGGGCAGTGCCCACCCCAGGACTGAGGGGACCCCGCAGGCTACCCTCTCCTGTGATCGGAGCATCTCTGTTGGGCTGCGCGACTGCTTCGCCGGGCTGTGCTCTCCCCCAGGCCCACGGCAGCCTGGTGGCAGAGGACGGGGAGGAGGGGAAGTCACACCTAGGGTCCTCATGCCTCTGACCCCAACTTGGAACTCTTGCCAGCAGCACTAACCACGGGGGAAATGCAAGTGAACGGAGGACCCAGGCTTTTCCTGTTCGGAGGCAAGTCACGGCTGACTTTGGGTACACATCCCTGACAGTGCCCCGGCCTGTGCACCCTCCCGCCTCCTCCCACGATGCATCCAGCTGTGAGCCAGCTGGCCTGGGGCTGGCCTCAGGCTCCAGTGGAAGAGACAGCTACCAGGAGCTGGTCCAGCAGCCGTCCAGCTCCCTCGGCCTTGCCCTAAACTCTTTGGGTCTCATCTCCCCCCCCCCCCCCCTCCACTTCCCCACCCCAGATTTGTGAGGACTTGAAAAGTTGGAACATCACGTCTTTTCCTTCCTGTCCCACGACAGAGTCTCCCCCAAATGTTTCAGCTAGACTGGGACTCGATCCCCACATGGCCAGCAGAAGGTCCCAAAAGCACGGGATCAGTCGACAGCTGGGGGACTGGGCAGGAGATGTGAAGAGAAGAAGGCAGCCCCGGTCACTTCCCTACCCATCTCAACCCATCCCACCTCCCCTCCCCTCCGCCCCCTTCCCTCCCCACCATTTGCTCGTGTTCATGGCTGCTCCACGAAAGCAAAGGCCTGCTGGGACCCCAAACTGGGGACACCTCGCTGCCACACTGGGTGTGCAGATATGTTTAGGATGGGGTAAGTGGAGGGGCTGAGGGGTCCCCACTCCCCTCTACGGGGTGAGGATGCAGGACTACAGGGAAGCAACCGACGGCTTCCATCGTAGGCTCTGGTGAGAGATGGTCCGAGTACAAATCCTATCAGCTTTCCCATCTGTAAAATGGGCCTGATCACACCCCATGCACATGCTGTGAGGATCCGACGAGTTAATGAAGAAAGGCACAGTGTTTAGCAAGGTGCCTGGAAGACAGTGCGCTGTCTATAAACACTGTCTATCATTACTATGTATTTCTGAACCAGAAGATCCGTTTGGAAACATGTTCTACCCACTGGAGAGGCCACGGGCCCTCTTCCGGGTGGAGAAACTATGGCTGAGCATGCACCCGAGAAACTAGAGATCGCATCCGGTCTCCTGAGACTGCTTCCCTGCTCCTCGGCGTCAACCTCTGCCCTATGCTTCTCAACCCCATTCCTTCCACCCAAGTCTCGGAGGCCCCGGAGACCGATCTCACGGGGAGGCCTGGGGAGGTCGGGGGCACCCTGACACAAGGGTGGAGGCAGCTGTGATGGGAATCCCCCAAGAGAAGGCGTTCTCACCTGCAAACAGAGGCAGCACCACTCTCCCCCGACCCACCCAGGGGACCGCGCCGCGGAAACCCCAAAGCCTCAGAAACGGTCCAGCTGCCGTGTCGGTGCATCCTGCCTGCCCCGCGAGACTTGTCCTCCGAACACTTTCTTCCTGGTAGAGCAGCTGGTGCCCAAGCCAGAGACTTTCAGGAACCCTCGCAGGCAGAGACAGAGAACCAGATACAGGGGCACGTTCCCCAGACACGAGCGTGTATGTGCGCGGCCCTATTCAAATACTCAGCAATATGCTTGTTTTCTCAGGTCAGGCAAGGAGCCCCGACCAGAAGGGCAAGCCTCGCCCCACTGGCCTCACGGCCACCTCCGAGCCAGCTGGAAAGCCCCCGGCTCACGGCGGAGAACCCCGGCATCCCATCACAGCTCTGCAGCACCAATGAGCTCCTGACGGACACAGAGCGCCGCGTCTTCACCCAGAAACCCAGAACGTGACCTCATCCAGTTGCAGAATCAACTGAAATGTGTGAAAATGTGCAAGCTGGAAGGTTTTTGATTTTGGGTTTTTTGGGGGGGAGGTTTTTTTTTTAGGTTGAGTGGAAGACTCCGTGTTCAAACAAACATTTTCAGATGTCTCGATCTGAATGCCTTCTGGTGGACGATGTACCCAGCAGTATGCCGCGGCCCTTGGCACACCCGGGAGTCCCCTGACCGACCGGGGAGAGCACTAAGACCTGCTTGCAAACCGCCCCCGTGTGCATCAGAAACCTCCTGGAGAAGGCATCAAACCCAGATTTCCAGGCCCTGCAGCTAGTTTCTGCCCAAGAAGGTCGAGGGTGCAGCCCGGGGTCGTGCATGTCCAGCAAGCTCCCAGGTCACGCCACCGCTCCTGTGGCCGGTCCGGGGACCACACTTTGAGAAGCCCGGCCCTCCACATCGGAAGGCTGGAAACAACCCCAAGGATCACCCAGCGTGGTCCCAAGGAGAGCCCAGAAATACTCCCAGGGCTGAGCTGGGTTAAGAGGGCCTGGTCCGGTCCCGCGGCTGGAGTGACAGACACGAGGCTGTTGAACCTGCCGCCTCAGTCACAGGCAGGGCTGAAGACAAGAGCCCCAGTACCCCATTAGCACACACCACCGGGAGCCCCTGCCAGTTCCCGTCTCCCGCACCTGGGGTTTGCAAAAGGAGGCCACAGAGATGCCAAGATCCCACCTTCAACACCCAGCCGCTCTCCTCCCCGCCCTCCCAGCCAGGGCTCCATGCCTCCCTTCCAGAAATAAACAGCGGGGGCTACTCAGCGAGGTGTCCAGGTGGGGAGGGGGGAGACCAGGACCCCAGGGAAGGGACGGAGCATGGCAGAGCCCAGGACAGCTGAGTGGAGGCCGAACCTCTCCATCGTGAGCAGAGCCTGGAGACAGTGGTCTCTGGGGAGGGTTGCGGCGGGGGAGGGCAGGCACGCACGCACACTGCACCCAGTGTCCGGCCGCACAATGCACAAGGGGCCGCCGGGGCAGGCAGCCAGGGCCCACTCATGCCAGTACCATCTGGGGGCCCTTGCCAGGCCTCGGAGGGCGGGCAGAAGAAGCTGGACTCTGTCCTGGGGCACAGTCGGGCTCTATTCTTATCTCAAGGGGGAATGCGTGACCCTCCTTGCTGTGAATGGGGGCCCCTGGCGAGGCGGAGGAGGAAACAGAGCCAGCACTGTGCCCTGGAGGGCTCCCCACACGGCTCCCGGCTCCGACCAGCCCCTCGTGGCGGGGCCTTGCACAGCTTCCGACAAGGATAGGCCAGGCCGGCGGCAGCCGAGGAACCGGACCGCCCCGGGCACGCTGGCCCCCACTCGCACGGCAGGCTGGCAGGCCGCACCCCCGGCTGCCAGGTGAGACCCACAGGACAGGGCCCTTGAGGAAACGCAGCTTGCCAAATCCCAAAGGAAGGAGCCCAGCTATGCCCCGCATCCCCCTTGCAGCAGATATGCCCCCACCCGCCTCCCCCAGTTACCATCTGCACTGGTTATACTCGACCTCAAGGGGCCCGCGTGACCCCGACCTTCATTCATCCAACACTTCTAGATCTCAGAGCGCAGAGGAAGGACCCGCATGAGAGCCAGAGCTGCCACCGTGTACCCAGAGATCCAAGTCACCGATCTCCTGAGTCTGCCAGTAGGAAAGCCCTTTGGGGTGGGTTCAGTGACCAGTGGGGGAGAGGTGAGGGTAACAGGAAATTCTGGAGGGCCGGGGCAGGGGACAGAAGAGAAGCTACAGAACCCAGAGTCGCTGGGGGAGGGCTTAAAATAACTATTTACTTGTCACCCGCCCCGTGCCAAGGCTGTGGCTCTGGTATGATTATTCCCATGGTAAAGATTAGAAAACAGAGGGCCCGAGAAGAGCTGTTCCTCACGTTGCTGAGTCAGAGCCCAGGTCGAAGAGCAAACCAACTTCAGTGTAAGAAGATGTCACCATGGGGATGGTCAGCACCAGGGATTTTAATAGCCGGAAAAAAAAAAAAAAAAAAGGAAGCAACCTCAGTGTCCATCACTAGGGGATTATAAATAATAAACGTTCATCCAAACAACAAACTAACAGCAAACACCAAAAAGAATGCTTTAGAGACGCACGCTAAGATAGAAAGATAGTCGATAGATTTTAAGCATCAAGAAAGGAACCGGGCTGCACGACTAGATGCGTAATACGACTAAGAAGAGGGAGAGGGGACCGTCCTCTTTCCCAGCAGGACGAAGGGAGGAGGGAAGGGTAAGAGGCTGAATGGGGGTGGCATTGGGGTGGTGCTGGGAAGGAGGCCAGGCTAGGAGGGGGGTCCAGGGGACGTGGAAGGTGGGAGCCACTCGAGAAGTCAGGCTAAGTCCTATTTCGTCCTCCTCTGGATCGGCCTTAAAGGACAATGAAAACATCCGGAAAATATTTAGCTAGTAAATCCTTGAGGAGCCCATTCACCCTGCTGTATTTATGAACACTTCCTGCCCATTACCCCCCAACCCTCACACACACACACACACGCGCACGCGCGCGCACAATCACACACAGGACGGTCCACGGGACTCCCATCACGCAACCCTGGGGAGCTCCCTGGGTCTCCCCGCTGAGGGTGCTGCCAGTTTGTGGTCCTGACTCAGCCTCCCAAGTCGTCCCCCAAATCTGCAGGGGACCCCACAGTAGGGGCTGAGCCTGGAGACGCCAACCCACCAGGGGCAACGGAGGCGGTGGCTCAGGGCGGGCGCGGGTTAAGTGGGTCTTTCTCGCTTTCCTCTGACTGGGGGAAGCATCTGCTTTGACTCCTCCTGGGGAACTCCTCAGAGCGCTCAGGGAGGGAAACCGGGAACGATGAATGGGTGTGAGGAAGAGAACGGAATTCACGTGCACACTCACACCCGTGTGCCCTCTCGATTGCCTCCTGTTCCCGAAAAGTCCCCAGAATTCGGGGAAGCTGTTTGTTGGTCAAGCAACAGCTCTGTGTTTGGAGGGTTAGGGGCCAATCCCATCCCACGTGGAGCTGTGGGAAGAAAACACGCTCCAGAACCGACCAGACGCCAGTTCTCAACTCAGCCACAGCAGGACGGACAGAGCCAGCCGGTTCTGGGTTCAAATCCCAGCTCGGATCCTTAAGCTAAGCTAAATGATCTTCCTTCGCTTCATGGGGTCTCTGTCTGCGCGACGGGAAGGTGACCGGTAAGGCTGACCGGACACAGCACCGGAGCCTGGGAGTCTAGAAACCTCGGTGTGCATGCAGGCTGCTTACCGGATGGGCGACCTTGGGTGAGTCACCACCCGTCCCTAGCACCCCATTTCCTATGCAGAGAGGGTGACAAGGAGGCTGTTGTGGGTTTTGGCCAGGGCACTGTGTGGTCTGCTGTCGTTCTCCATTTGAATCAATACTGACCTTATAAGATGGGGACATTTGGGATTTCCAGCTGGACCCGTGATCCCTCTGACCAACTGGCTGACACTGCCTGTTTCCAAAGGCACATAATTCCTGGGATCTCTGCACGGGAGGGGGCCCTACCTGGCCCCTGACCTCTGAACCCGTCACCGCCATCTGAGATGATCAAACATCCTGGGATTGTGGGTATCGGCCCCACTCTGAACACTGAAATTAACTCATCAACAGTGACTAGGTGGGGAGCCCTGGGAGGGAGGCAGCACGGCCCCCACGAGCCCCTCCTTGGACCCGGCTCCGGCTTCCATCAGGGGGGCTCCTGGGTTCCGGGGGTCACTGCCTGGCCTCCCCTCGGTTGCACAGTCCGTAGTGTGAAGGAGGGCCAGCTCGGGGTGGCTTGGCCAGGGGCTGGGGCTTTTGTGAGTTGTCTCCAGGCTCTGGAAGAGACCAGGGTCTGCAATACTGCCGGGAACGCTCATTTCCCCTTGGTTCCAGAACCCTGACCACCACCAGCCCCAGCCAGCTTCCCGGAAGCGCTTCAGCTGGGCACTCACAGAGGGACGGACTCGTGGCTGGAGGCTACAGCTTGCGAACTTGACTTTGAAAAGCGCTAGCCTGAGCCAGGGCAGAGAATGGATCCCCCCTCCAAGAAGAGGGCCGCTGTCTCCAGCAGCCCTGAGCCCCCAAGCCCGTGCAGGTTCCAACCCAGGCTCAGTGGAACCCAGGGCAGAGAGCTCCGGATAAATCTTGGAACCGTCAAGCCTCTCCCCAAAAATGCTGATTCACCAGGAGAACCACACCAAGATCTGAGCCAACTCCTGGACCACCGCGGGGAGCACAGAGGCTCTGCACAGAACTCACGCAAACACTGAGTTAGGGATCTAAACAGCTGGGATTAGCTAATCCCCTGCTCTCCGGGGTTCAGCTAGGGTGGGGGCCCAGGAGCAGCAGTGCCCACGGGGGGGGGGGGCACGTGGCCAGGCCTGGGGACCCCAGCACAGGACCTGCCCCGGGGCTGAGACCCTGAGTCACACAGGAGGCCAAGCATGCGTCCTCCCGGCCCACACCCACAGTTCTGGGGCAGCAGAACTGCCCAACCCAGGCGTGGGAGGCAGAGGCCTCCGTGCTCCAGGATTCTGTTGTGCGGCGGAGGCTTCTAGAAGCAATAATTCCCTAATCCCCCTCCTGAATCAAGGCCAAGGAAGAACTGACACAGAGTCCCACAGCCGACTGTTCCCCGTGCCCGGCCGTCCCGGCCGCTGACCTCCTGGCGCTAAGAAGGCATCAGGGGAGCATGGGCTGGGGTGGGACACGGGGTGGCCCGGGCTCCCACACTTGGTACAGTCAGCTCTGGTTTTCCATCCATGGAATTCCAGATCTAGCTGCGGCCAAGTGCCTCCCCCTGCTCCCTCCCCACCCGCCCCTCCAGTTCCCCCCTCTCACCAACCCCCCTCAAACTAGGCCAGACTCATAAAACTCCGGGTTTCCTGACTTCTATCTGTTCAACCGCATTGTTTATTGCCGACTATCATCTCCAGTGAAGGTTTCCATCGAAATCTTATTTAGAATCCCCAACAAAAGCATTTTTTTTTTAATTGTTTAAGCATTTTTTTTTTTAAACCTAAGTGTTCCTTAATTGATTTGCTTTTTCCCTCTGGGTCAGGAGATGCTTCTCCACCCAGAGACTTAAAAGAAATAACACAGTTAAACCCTGATGGCAAAAGTGGCAAGACCATAACATGGAGAGAGGACGGCCTTGGTGCTGGGACACGAGAGCCACAAGCCAAAGCACGAAACTCCTTCGTCATACCACTTCCGGACATTACCTCCAGGCGGATCTAAGTTCTCAATGTTAAGAGCCCAACCTATAAAACCCTTACAAGAAAACAGGTGTAAATCTTCACGACCTCGTCTTGGCCACAGTTTCTTAGGTATGACAACAAAAGCCACACGCAAGAGTGGGGGAAAAAATACATAAAGTCGCCATCCCCCAAATTGAAAAGCTTTGGGCTTCAAAGCAGACCTTCATAAAGAGAAAAGATAACCCCCAAGAAGGAAATTTCTGCCCATCGTCTTATCTGACAAGGGACTTTTATCTGGAATATAGAAGAGAATGCTTACAAACTCAGTAAGACAAAATGACATCGGTAATTTAAGTCGGTTACAGAAAAACGGTTACAGGTTCTAACAAGACCTTTCTCCCAAGATGCAGGAAGCCTATAAGCATTTGAAGAGATGTTCAATATCATGAACCTCCGGGAAAATCCAAATCAAAACCACAATGAAAACACACGTCGCACCCACTAGAACGGCCGTGATGGAAAAGACAGATTCTAGCAAGTGTTGGCAAGGATGCGGAGGACTTAGACCCTCATACAGGAGGGCTGGAAATCGGCCAGCGGCTCTGGAAAATCTTCTGGCAGTTCCTCCAAAGGTTAACCATAGTTACCACATAACCCAGCTACCGAATCCGTGACCCTCAACCCTACCCCACCCTGCACACATAGACACGTACGTGGACACCCTCCGATGACTACCACCCATCCTCAAAGGCCATCCACGCAGCCGTGGTCTGGTCTCCACCCGGCATCGCCTTCAAAGGAACATCACTTGGTCAACCAAAAACTCTTTAAAGGAGATCTGATTTTTTGGTTTTATTTCCTTTTTTTTTTTTTAAGATTGTTTAGTTTCAAGTCATCTCTACACCCAGCATGGGGCTCGAACTCACAGCCCTGAGATCGAGAGCTGCACGCTACACTGAGGGAGACAGGCAGGCCTAAGTCTCTTTAAAAGGCGGGGGGGGGGGGGTGGCAGAGACGCCCGGGTGGCTCAGTCGGTTAAGCATCTGCCTTCGGCTCAGGGCAGGATCCCAGGGTCCCAGGATCAAATCCTGTATCGGGTTCCATATTCAACCAGGAGTCTGCTTCGCCCTCTGACTCTGCCCCTTCCCCTTGCTTGTGTGCTCACTCTCTCTCTCACTTGCTCAAATAAATAAGTAAGAACTTTAAAAAATAAATAAAAATAAACAAAAACTAAAACTGACCTTCCAGACTGCTCCGACTTGAGCCTCTGCCCATTACTCAGACTGGCTCCCCAGGGGGAAGGCTCCCCAGACATGGAGCAGGCCAGAGAGATTACTTCCAAACTCCTAAAGGCCAGGAGGTTAGGAACGCCCCATCACACCCTGCTGGCTTACGTTTGTTTGTGTTCCCGATTTCACCTGGTAGTGTTATTCTTAATGTGTGCTTTCCTGTCTTCACGTGGAGGAAACAATCTGGTCTTCTTCCCCACTTTTGCACACACAGGCTCTGCTACAGCATTCTGAGCCCTGTGCCGAGCGAGCTGGGGCCGGGGGTGGGGGGAGAGGAGGGAAGCGTGGGGGCAGGGCGCCCACCGGCCCCAGTGGGGGTGGGGGTGTAGGGGTCTACACTGCTCCCAGCCGAACAAGCTCTGGGAAGGAAATACATTTTCAGCATTCGATGCAAGGGAGGAAGAGTAGCAGGAAACAGTGGGGAAGCCCCGAAGCCCCCAGAGGGAGAGGAAGAGACTTTTTCCGGATCCGAGTTGGGGTAGCTGAGAGCAGGAGGGTACAGAACTTGGCACCCCCCACCCCACCCGGCCCGGAGCACGTGGGTGGGTCCCGCCTCATAAGAACACAAAGGGCTGTCTGAGAGAGGATGAGACGCCCTGAGTTAAAGCAAATGCCTCCCAAATGTTGTCTGTTTTTTATTAATGAATCACGGTGTCACCCACGGCCAAGTATTCTGTGACTAACGGCAACAGTTAAGGGGGTGGCACAGGGCTCGATGACCCTTGGGGACAGGGGGCATGTGGAGAGCTGCCCCTCTGTGGGGCCTGCGTTCTCGGGCTGGGCCCCAGAGTGGGATTTCTCCCGCAGACATCCAAAACCAGCCACAGGTGTGGAGACGTGTGGGGGGTCCTCAGTTTCCCCCCACTCGGCACCCCAGGCTGTAACGATGGTGGCAGACACATCATCTTCTCACAGCAAGAGCCAAGTCACTGTCGCTACAGGGGACGTGGAACTCAGCTGCAGACCCACCACTCTGGGCCTCAAAACCAATACCTCCCACCACACCCGCTGCTGTCCTCCCGCACCGGACCACCACCCCCTGGGGTCTGCCCGACTCCACCCATCTCCAGCTTCCATCCACTCTCCCCAGGCAGCCAGAGTGATTCAGGACGGGAAACCAGGTCGTGTCCTCCATAGCTCACCACCCCAACAGCTTCCCTTCAAACCTAAAAAGAGGTAGAGTCCTTGCTCCAGCCCCCAGTGACCTGACTCTCCTCAACCTCTCAGACCTCAAACTCTCGCCCTCTCCTCCGGCCTGCGCGCCCAACCTGAGCTGCACTGGCATTGCTATTGTACCTCAGGGCCTTTGCACGTGCTGTCCATCTGCACAGAACAGTTTTCCCCCAGACCTCCACCCAGCTCATTCCCTCCTCTGCTCAAATGTCACCTCAGCGAGGTCTTCCCTGACCACCCCACTTAAAAGTAAGCCTTCCTGGACCCTGCCTCATGCTCCATCCCTCTCCCTTCTCTATTGATCTTTCCAGAGTTTATCTGTTCGTTGGAATGTAAGCTCTACTGTGCAGGGAATCGTTCTACTTTGTTCACTGCTGTGTTCCCAGTGTTTGGAACAATTCCTAGCATGTTGCGTTAGCTCACTTAATATTTGTTGGACGAACAAGTGAAGGAGAAACGAATTGGGTGACCATGGTCGGTAAGATCACGATGCCCCCTCATTTTACACTTTCTCCATGGTTCTTTTAGAGATAGGAAAGCATTTAAATCAATGCGGGGAAGGGACTACAGATTCATCGTTTTCCTTCCAACTCAGTGGTAGGAAAGGAAAGCATAACTATGCCCATTTTACAGCTAAGAGAATGTAGGTCTGGGCCACTGGTAAGGGGGAAATGAAACATACTGCCTTGTCCAAGGTCAGATTCGTCATCAAAAACCAAACTAGCACGAGAATCCACATCTCTACTCTGTCCTATGCCCTTTCTACCCAGTTGCCTCTGTTGTTGACATTCTGTCCTGCTAGGAAAACTATTAATATTGGTAATCATATTGTTTTTAAATGGAACTATAAACAATCACCTTGAGAGATGCTGGTAACACATCCTTCGATAAAATTCCACAGCTGTTCGTAGCTTCAAAACTACCTCTCCTCCATATTGGGACCAGCCTCGTCTTACACTCCCCATAAGGACGCAGGAAAACACACATAAAAAGGACATTAGAATGCTAAACAGAAAATATGCATGCTATCTAAAACCAACAGCCAGTATCAGAATGACGAAGAAACTCCAGGGGAATTCCCATTAAAGATGGAACGGGACTCTTTATTAACCTCCTTCTGGAACCATCGATCACCAATAACCAATTTGAAAACATAACTGAATTTTATTCACCATAACAAGAAGGAAAATTCACTTCCTGGGAATGAACTCGATGCAGGGGATACACAAGAAACCATTTACTGAGGAGATAAAGTGAGACTTGATTAGGTGGAGATATTATGCTCCTGGATAGTGTCGAGAACTACAGAAGTCTGAGATTTTCTTACCCGCCAACCAAGAGCACACTGGGGCCCTTCATACCCATTAATAACCCTCCTCAGAGAGGGTATTGGCATCTATTCCCCGCTTCACGGAAGAGGCACAGATCAGATTCCCTAAGCTGAGGTCCTTCTGATGCCCCTCGCTGCTGTCCTCCCACTACTTAGAAATCTACGCTTCTAAGGTATCAGCCTAGCCAGGCTGAATGTCAGTGGCCAGAGTTCATTTTCCGGAACGTTCTGGGTGAGGGTGCACCACAGGAAGATTCTGGGGAGTTCTGGAGGGCAAAGGGGAAGCAGCAGCCACCCCCTAGCTCATGCATGCTGGGGCTGACTGGTCCCAGACCCTCCTTCAGCCTCTCTGACTCATGGGCCAAGTGTGTGGGGCTCACTTCGAGACCAAGAGCCTCGGCTTCTGCAGGATGGCCACACCGATGAGATCAGGGGCAACTTCAAGCCATTCCCACGGGTCTCCCGTTCATGATCCTCCCTTACTGACTCTGCCCTGTGGGCTTCGAGCTCCAGCATCAGATGTGGCAACAGCAGCCCGACGCCAATTCCCCTTAAAAACTCGCCTTGGGACGCCTGGGTGGCTCAGTTGGTTAAGCGGCTGCCTTCAGCTCAGGTCATGATCCCAGCGTCCTGGGATCGAGTCCCACATCGGGCTCCTTGCTCCGCAGGGAGCCTGCTTCTCCTTGTGCCTCTGCCTGCCTCTCTGTCTGCCTGTGCTCGCTCTCTCTCTCTCTCTCTAGCAAATAATTAAAAAAAAAAAAAAACTCGCCTTAAAGATGTGTGTATCTGTGCGTGTGTCTATCTACACACGTACCTGTGTTTCTGCGCACGTGTATGTCTGTGTGTAAAGACACACATCTATGTCACTCTCTGTGTCTCCTACCAGCCCTGACTTACCTTTGGAATTTCCTGATTTGGGAGGCTGCCCACAGGCCACACCCAGGGGACATCCAAGTCACTGTGTTTGAGGAAGGGCCCAGGCAGCCCCCAACAGACCCTACAGATGTCCCAAGGCAGGTCCACACCCCTGAGCTCTGAATTCTCTCCTCCAGAGAGCCCAGCTCCAGAGAAATCAAAGGGAGGGAGGGGGACAGTGGAGGCATCACCCCAAATGTTTAACCCTAAAGAGACAGAATTAGAGACAGAGTTTGGAATCACCGTGACTCTAGATTAAATCCCAGTTCTGCTAAATACTAACCCAGGACAGGTGCCTGGGTGGCTAGTGGGTTAAGAATCTGCCTTTGGCTCAGGTCATGATCCCGGGATCCTAGAATCGAGCCCCGTGTCAGGCTCCCCGGTCAGTGGGGAGTCTGCTTCTCCCTCTGCCTCTGCCCCTCCCCGCTCATGTTCTCTCTCGCACTTGCAAATAAATAAATAAAATCTTAAAAAAAAAAGGCACAATCCCAAGTGGCCTTGGGCAGGCTCTCTGTGAATCCCTCTCTCCTTTAAAATGGATATAATAGGGGCACCTGGGTGTCTCAGTGGTGTTAAGCCTCTGCCTTCGGCTCAGATCATGATCTCAGGGTCCTGGGATCGAGCCCCGCATCGGGCTCTTTGCTAAGCAGGGAGCCTGCTTCCCCCTCTCTCTCTGCCTGCCTCTCTGGCTACTTCTGATCTCTCTCTCTCTCTGTCAAATAAATAAAAAAAAATCTTTAAAAAAATGAAAATAAAAAGGATATAATAAACTCCTTCCAACACAGGGCTATAGAGATGGTTAAAGTATTTTTTTAAGAAGTTGTTTTAAATAAAGCATAATAAATGGGCATTATTTTTGTTAAATTACCACTCCTCAGAATAATTTTTTCACAGCTCACGGTGGTCTGTGAGTAAGTGTACTGAAAGAATTAGGGACAGAGTATATTATAAAGTCATATAGCATGACCAAGACAACTGCTAGGACTAAAAGCAGGTTGTAAAACTTTTAAATTATCGGAAGAAACACACACACACACAATGAAGTCAATAAAACAGACTATATAGTAAGTGCACAGCAAGTTAACTACGTAGTTTTAAAGGCTGAAATGAGAAAACCCAACATAAAATAAGAACGCTGAAGCAATAATTCTTACAGAAAACGATTTTTGGAGGTCCCCCGTGCATTCCAAATGTGTATGAGTGTCCCTATTTTCTAAAATCGGCAGACAAACTTGATCAAGTGCTACAGTTCCCGGTGTGGGCACAGGATGAATTCACAGGGGTGCAGACACGCACAGCAGAGTATATAATAAGAACTGAACTATGAAACTCACAAGGTTTGTGTATGCAGAAGTCCTAGCCCCCAGGACCTCAGGATGAGACCCTATTCGGAGACAGGCCTTTAAAAAGGGGATGAAGTCAGGGCGCCTGGGTGGGTCCATCGGTTGAGTGTCTGACTCTTGGTTTCAGCTCAGGTCGTGATCTCAGGGTCGTGGGATCGAGCCCCGTGTCGGACTGTGCACTCCGCACGGAGAGTGCTTGAGATTCTCCCTCTCTCCATCTCCTTCTGCCCTTTCCCCCACCCCCAGCTCTCGCTCTATCCCAAATAGACACCAAGAGGGGGTTAGGTCAAAATGAAGTCATCAGAGCGGGCTCTCATCCAATAGGCCTGGTGTCCTCAAGAGAAGAGGAGGTTAGGACTGCCGGGTGTGGAGGGGAAGACACGGGGAGAGGGCGGCCACTTCTCATAGGCCGAGGAAAGAAGCCTCCGGGACATCAGCCCTGCTGACACTCTGACCTTGAACTTCCAACCTCCAGAAGGGAGAGGAGATAAGAGGGGCTTATGGAAGCCCCCCGAGTCTGTGCCACTTTGTTCTGGCAGCCAGGGCAAACAAGGACAGGGTGTCTGCTGGGCACCGTGGATACAGTGTCCCAGTTCAAGCAGATGAGTCTGGAGGGGAAAGGAGCCCACGGAGCGGGGGCTCAGGCAGAGCCAGCCCCATCCTGACCCCAACCTAGACGGGGGAAGAGAGGGTCGGGGGCCCCCCGGGGCAGCAGGCTCCACACCACAGCAGCACAGGGGAAGCAGACCAGGGCCCTCCTGACCTGTGACCTCAGGAGACTCTCCTGGTACCAGTGACACCAAGGACGCAGGACACGGGGGACTGGTCCCATTTCAGCGTCCCGTTCAAAGCTGAGAAATTTGCTGCTGTTCCAAAAACAGAGCCAGAAGTGTGTCCTGCCCACAGTGGCTGAGGAGCCCACCAAAAAGTGCCAGGGGACAGAGGGACCCTGCCTCTTAGGGGCTGCACCTGGGAAACAGCCCCAGGTCCGGGGTGGTGGGGCGGGGGGGGGGGACTCTGATCACATCCCAGCCCCAGGATGTCCATCTGGGGGCCTGGTCTATCAGACCAGAGTGAATCACATGCCAAGTTGGGACATGGGTCGAAAGCAGCCAGCCCCTCTCTGCCGAACCCCGCACACCAGATGAGAAAGGACCTGGAAATTAATGTGTAAATGCGTAGCGATGGAGGTTACATTTTTAAGGAAAAAAATACAGTCTTTCTTAAAGCGGGAAGAGAATTACATGGCAGACGGGAGCAGCCAGATGGATCCCTCCTGCCTGCCTCCTGACCAGAACCTTCTAGAAACAACCCCCACCCCCAAAGGACACAGCCAACTGGGCGAGGAAGTGGGGAGAGCATACAACGGAAGCCACTTGGTGTCAAAGATCACGGGTGTTTTCTAGAAATGCATAAGGCAGTTCCCGAAAAGGAATATGGTCGGGTCATTCCACCGAGACGATGCAAGAAAGGCCAGATTCCCCCAGGCAGGAAACCCAGAGCCCATTGCACTGTGCTCACGCCGGTGTCTGGGGTGCTGCCAAGAGCACGGGGACAGGAGGTGGGAAGGAACGCTCAGGTGGGCAGCCAACAAAAGACACCATCTCTACGCATCAGACAAGCACTAGGAAGTTGTGTGCAAAGAACAGGAGAACTCCCATAGTCCTTCAGAGCAAGTCATGCCCAGGTTAGTCCAAGTGAAAGGTGCCCAGGGAAGCCCAGGCAGCAACCCTTTGCTAATAAAGTGAGTTAAGGGGGGGAGGCAGCAAAGGCTTGGAGGAACCCTAGGGCTTGGTGCTGTGTCAGCACTGGGGTTAAGCAGAGCCCATGACCCCCAGGTCCACATTCTGAGTTCCTACCTGGGCGTGTCAACCCAATCGGTGGCCTGATCCTGGCTTGAGGAAGAGGGGCATCTGTGGGGCCTCTGTTCCTGCCAGGACACTGCTCCCCCAACCTTTGCTGAGCAGATGGAGGGGCTGGGTAGGGACAGGCAGCCAGAGGCAGCACCTGGCTATGCCTTCTAAGCCCCCAGAAATGAGGGCCATCTCCTCGCCTTCAAAGGGGTATGAATCCCAGAGCAAAGCCCTGGGGGCTCAGTGAAGGCAACAGGCATCTTATTCAACCTCGGTGGGAGAACAAGAAGAGCCACCTCAATGATGAGAACTTGCCCCTGCTGGTCCCACGCCAGGGTCTTCCTGGGAAGGGTCCAGAGTGTGAGCCCCAGGCCCTTTGAACCAGCTGATATTCATCACGGAAGGGACCTCAGGGATGTCTTCAGCACCGGGACGGATCCTCCTATCTTTCTTTACAAAGCAAAACTGTTTCAAGAGACAGGGAGTGAATTCTCCACAGCCTTGCTCCTCAGAGAGAGGGCCACAGACCAGCGTCCCTGGGAACTTGCCAGAAATGCAGATTCCCAGGCCACTGAGTGCCTCTGAGGCCCACTGGGCTTCAGAGCACCATGGCTGGAAACCGACCACCTCAGTACAGAACCATCTGGACACTGGGGGGGGGGGCTGCCGAGGGGCAATGGCTCAAAGACCGCTCCTTTTCCTGCAGCAAGACAATAAAATGTCCTTATTTTAGGACTTGAGCTCTTCCAGAATCCATGCTCCTGTGGGCGTGCTAAGCTGAGATTTACCTATTAAGTCAAGAATTTCCGTAAGCACGGAGGAAGCCAAAAACACGTATCCATACCTACCCAATTCACCTGAAAATCTTCTAAAGTATTTTCATCAGGAGAGTTCCTCAAACTTGCACAAGATCCACTGGGCAGATGCATCTGGGTTTTGGCTTATGGATCAACAGCTGTTTCCATACTTCTAGGCAGAGACACAGCACTGGGATTGGGGTGTGCTTTTTAGGTTTTTTTTTGTTTTTTTTTTGGTGGAGGAGAAATGTATGTGTCCATGTGTTTAATCCCAGTGAAGTTTAAGTAGACAATGGCCTCCCTGAACTTGCAAAAACTCTCAGAGAACCTTAGATAAGTTGATTTTTAAGAACACTCCAACGGGGGCGCCTGGGTGGCTCAGTGGGTTGGAGCCTCTGCCTTCGGCTCAGGTCATGATCCCAGGGTCCTGGGATGGAGCCCCGCATCGGGCTCTCTGCTCAGCAGGGAACCTGCTTCCTCCTCTTTCTCTCTGCCTGCCTCTCTGCCTACTTGTGATCTCTGTCTGTCAAATAAATAAATAAAAATCTTTAAAAACACTCCAACAGAAGGAAACATCCCCAAAGTTTCTGTGAATGGTTTTCGATCACACAGCCGAGACCATCTATCAGTCGGGAATTTATTGGCTCTTTATTTAATTCAATAAAAATTTATTTATTTATTTGACACACACACACACACACACACACACACACACAGAGGAGAGCACAAGCAGAGGGAGCAGCAGCAAAGGGAGAGGGAGAAGCAGGCTCCCCACTGAGCAGGGAGCCTGAGCGGGACTCGATCCCAGAACCCTGGGATCATGACCCTAGCTGAAGGCAGATGCTTAATCAACTGGGCCACCCAGGCGCCCCTGGAATTTACTAGCTACTTAAAAGTAACAGGAAACCTTATATTTCCCCTTACAGCCTAAAGTGAGACTCTAAGACCAGCCAAGCAGGATAAGAAAACTCATCTGCACAAACACAGAATAACAGACTTTTGAAAATATATTGGATAATTGTGTTTATACACACGGGACGGGACGGGATGGGATGGGATGGGATGGGATGGGATGGGGAGTGGGGGGACACGCGGCCCTTCTTCTCTCTCGTGCCAAAGATCCAACTGTGATTTCATCAAAGCATCCCGAAACCGAGCTCGAACTCTCTAATGTGATTCTTAATAATAAAAAAAAAATTTTTTTTAATCAGGGTACCTTTATCTAGATTTTAAAATGAGTATGAACATTGCCAAGAGCTCATAACAGGACAGAACTCTGAGTTAAAAGGTCTGAATGTTCAGTCTGTCCTGATCTAACGGCCACTTCCTAGCCCAGAGGAATTCCCAAACCCCAAGTCTCCCGTGTCCTCAGCCATAAAATCCAGACAGTGGAAGGAGCCAAGTGCCCGTCCAAGCTCACAGACGTCCTGTGCGGGCCCAGCACTCATCCCCCTGGAGCTCATGAAAACCTTAATTTACCGACAACAGGCGTTTTTGACTAGGGATTTTGGGAGAGTCAAAATCATTTGGTTTTTGTGTTTCCTGATTTCTTGACTGCGTTTTGGTGCTGGGGGCAGGTGGCTTTGCTGGTTTCGGTTAACCTGGGCTCCTCCCCTCTATCCCTCCGATGTCAAGAATCACCATGGAGGGGGGCAGGGGTCTCCCTGCCTGGGCGAACCCACAAGCAAACTTCCTGCTCCAGAAGGTTCGACAGAAGAGGCTCCATTTTTAAGGGGGTCCCAGAGCCCATCTGGTAGCATTTTAGGGTGCTGCAGCCAAAGAATGAAGACACAAAGGTATAATTCTGCAACTGCCATAAATGACATTTAAGAATTATGGGTTAGGGGCACCCAGGTGGCTCCGTCAGTGAAACATCCGGCCCTGGATTTCGGCTCAGGTCACGATCTCAGGGTCGTGAGATCAAGCCCCGTGTATGGCTCTGCACTCAGCAGGGAGTCTGCTTGGGAGTCTCTCCCTCTGCCTCTCTCCCCACCTCTCCCCACCCACTCATCCTCTCTTGACCTCTCTCATATAAATCAAGCAATCTTAAAAAAAAAAAAAGAAGGAAGGAATAACGGGTTAAAGACCTAGGAACAGTTTGACACAGAGTCACTGAAACGAAAGCCCAGACAGACTCCTGCACACGAATATCCACCACAGCATTATCCATCAGAGCCAGAAACGAGAACAACCCAAATGGCCATCGGCTGGTGAACAGTAACTAATAAAATGTGTTCCATCCACATAGTGTGGGATTCCGTGTCTACAAAATGCCCCAAACAGGTAAACCCACAGAGATGGACAGTAGAAGCTTTGGGGTGCCTGGGGTGGGGATAAGTTAAGGGAGGGAAAATGGGGGTGACTATTCGTGGGTATGGGGTGTCTTTGGGGGGGGCTGGTGGTTTTCTAAAGTGAATTGCCACAGCTCTTGTTTTGATCAGCCTACTGAGTAATATATCCTCTCATTTTGCGGGGGGACTCCCCCAAGGTAGGTCGATCATCTGGGAGGAAGTTACTAGTTGTCTCATAACTGAGGAGCGTCCACTCGCAGCGGTGAGCCAATGAGAGGTGAGAGATGGTGCCCCCTGAACATTATGTGAGCTCCTGGAGCCAGTCATCCCTGAACTCCACCCCCAAAATGTGAGCTCATACATTAACCTCCCCTCCCCTCTCCTTTTGGCTGAAACTCGTGGATTGGATTTCTGCCACTTGCAACTTAAAGTCCTGGCCCCTTTTCCCTTCCCTCCTGGAAGGCAGTGATGATCTCCATTATTACGTGCTCGGCACTGGCTAAGGCGTTCTGGTGAACTAGGGGAAGATTAACAACAGGGACATGAGTTTCTAGAATATCACTTCCAAGTGAAGAATTGATTCCATACACACTCAACTCTTAACCCTACAGCTCCCAGTATCAACAGCTTAATTTTACACAGGACGAAGTAAGGCCCACCCACATGGAGGGACTCACTCAAGGGCCCACAGCCAAGATGGGAACTGGGGTCCAGTCCCCATCTCTTGGCACTTCACACTTCACTGCACGGGGTCCGAGACCAGGTTAAAGACTGTGCAGAAATCACAGGAGAGAGAGATCTAATCTCGGCCTTCAAAGCCTCCTTATCTTAAGACCTAAGACAATTTACAACGGCCAACTCAGGGAGGTATACAACAGGTGCCTCTTAGGTGTTTCCATCGATGGAAGGACAGGCTCTAAGAGCCGGACAGCCAGTTGGACTTCCAAGAGGTGGACATTGTAGGAAGCAGGAAGAGGAGGGCCAGACAAGCCAGGCCAGGGTACGCCAGTGGCCACGTGTCAGAGTTCTATAGGACGTTCCCACAAGAAATCAGCTGGGGGAGCTAGGGAGGGCTTTGGGAAAGAAAACCCAGAGCACATGGCTGGCTCTGTGGGTAAAGCATCAGACTGCTCGATCTCAGGGTCACACGTTCAAGCCCCACACTGGACGAAAAGCAGCTTACACACATACATAAAATTTTTTTTTAAAATAAGTTTTATTATGAAGACAAAGAAAGCCCACGAACCACGGTTCTAAATTATTTATGTGTATTAACTCCTTTGATTCTTCCAATAATGCTACGAAGTCAGTCCCATTATTATGACCATTTTACAGATGAGACAACGGAGGCACGGAGAGGCGTGAGTCGCTTGCTGCAGGGGAGAGGGACCAAGTGGGGATTGAAACCCAGTCTGAGCCCCTCGGGTTCCCTGTGTGTTTGATGACTACACTTGCTGCCTCTCAGAGATGCTCCAAGCCAGCTAGAGAACATCTTCAGGACTGCTGGAAAGAGATGCTCAGGGCACCGTTCTAGGAAAACCGGCCCTGGAGAAACACTTCATAAAAGGTAGAGCCACCATCAACCCTCCCTCGGCGGCTCACAGGAACACACACCTAGAAGCCCCACGATGCTTCATGGGACCCTCTACTCCCAAAGTCCTATCAAGACCAGAAACAAAACACTGAAATGAACAGGCTTCTCCTCCCTCCGCTCCCTGCCCCCAACACCCTGCCTTCCCGATACCCATGTCCTCAGGCTCTCATCCAACCCTGCCCTACTGAGAATGCACAGGTCCTAATAAACTTATTCATACTAATGTGTAAATGGTAAGTTTCAAACAGCTGTCTCTCTGACGGATGGCCAGTCTCCAAATAGAAGCGCACTCGAGCCAATTTCCTTGGATCATTTTGGATCACGGCTTCCCTCCCAGTTTCCCTGCCCTGGTTGTTACGGTCTTCTCTCCCTCCCGCTTCCCCCCCAAAACGGCTCCACGAAGTCCTTTCCAGTCTCAGAGAGCCTGAAGGTTGAGCCTTAAAGCAGCCGTTCTCCACTCTTAACTGCACTCTAGAAACATCCAGTGAGCTTTAAAAATATGCTGATGTCTACACCCTGCCTCCAAGGCAATGCTGGTTTATATGGGGCCGGACTGATGGGTATTTTGTTAATTAACAATCATATTAATAGATAACAATGGTTGCCTGGTTCCTCTGTGCTGAGCATTATTCTAAAGCTTCCCTCCGTCTATTCATCTGAACCTAAATACAACCCCCATGAGATAGATATGATAGTGGTACCATTTCCAGATGGGAAATCCGAGACACAGAGAGGTTAAGTAATCCGCCCACAGTCTCCCAGCTAGCACTCTGGCTCCAGCATCCACACCCTGAACCACGGCCTCCCAAGTCAGGGGCGAGTGCCCCATCCATCACCAGAGGTCAGTTTCCAAGGTCATGCCGTCTCCTGGCACAGGCATCTGGCTTACATTCAGCCCACCGCACAGCCTTGCACTTGTGGAATTTTCTCGCCCCACGAGCTGGCTGGCTTCTTCTCCAACTCTGAGCGGATGCTCCTTGTTCAGCTCATCCTTGGCTCTAAGTCAATCTCCCTCTCTCTCCATCTCTGATAATATTTCTCTCGTGAGCACGCTTCTCCATCCTAAGGAGCTCATTCTGGCTTCCCCACCTCCCAGACCCACAATTCCTCCAAGGTGCTTCTGTTCCCCCCTCGGCTTGGTGCTGAGACCCAGGACTGCCCCTCTCCCGGCTTCCTAACTTAGGCTCAGCGGGGGAAGGGTCTCTATGTTTGCAATGCGTGCCCCCCTCCCCACCAGCTCTGCACTTGTTTTCAGCTCAGCCCCTAGGTCAAAGGTCCCTTCCTAACTGACAATGGGTTTTAGAACATATTCCTCCAGGCCGAATATTTGGGGTCTACACTTGGCCCTTCTCCTGCCTGCTCTGTGCACCAGAGGCTGACCTGTATGGAATGCATCTGAGGACCCCCTTGTCCACGAACTTTCAAGGTCAGTTCAGCCAACGGACAGACAGACAGATGAGCAGGGGAACAAGGCCGGGTCATTTCTACAGGAAGCTGTCTGCGGGCTGTGGGGTAGCTGTGACTTGTCCCCACCAGTCTGCTGCTCCCCATCCCACCCCGCCACCGATCTCTCTTTTCAGTTTCCTGTGGTTGCTCCCCCCTCACATCCCCTCCAGGCCTGCTTCCCATCCCCCCCCCACCCCCCCTCCCCCCCCCCCCGCCCACACCTCCGCAAACAGTCCCTCTTTAAATCCCCTATTACCTCCGCCAACGGTTTCTTTTCCCTCTGGACCCTTATGGATACACCCTCCAATGGCAGAAATCAGACACTGTGACGGGCCGACAGGCTCTCTGGGAGCGCGGGGTCCATCGCATCCTGGGGACCACCTCCCCCTACCCAGTAGCTCCCTCCCCAAATGACAACTGATAAGAAACAGCCCAATGAAGCCCTAGGCAACCTCACTCCCCCCCCCCCCCCCCGTCCTCCCTTGAGCCCATTTTTCATGACAAGGCCACGCGTGCCTGGTCACAGGATGAGACAGACAGGAAATCCTCACTGTCGGCAACCCCCCAGGCCTAGTCCTCCGATGGGGCCGGGAGCGGGTCCCGAAATTCAAGACCCACCAACCTTGTAACTGACCAGGGAAGTCATGTTTCCAAGATCCCTGTGTCACCCGCCCTGAGAAAATCCATCCTTGCTCTGGCCCCCTCGCTCCTCAGTAACAGGGCAGGTCTATGGGAACGCGGGGAGCTCGGAGCCACGCGTCCTGGCCTCTGGCTGGCCAGATCCCCTTACAAATCTGCTTAACGCTGCTGAGTCCTCCTGCTCCATTGACACTCATTGAAAAGAAAGTCACAAAACCGGAAATGATGAAAAGATAAGGCTTCATCCAACAGGCTTCAAAAGTTCACTTGCTCTCCCCACTTTGGGGATGAGTTCCTAGACAAATCGGCCCTTCCTTGTTGGGAAGCCCTTTCAGGGTGTGAGCGCACATCCCCAACTAATAGGAGGCACCCCAGAATAATAGTGTCACAGGAATACACTCTTGGGCCCTCCCACCAATCAACCGGACCCTTTCTCTCATGCCTCCCCACCCCAAAATTTTAGAAGGCATCCTTAGGTTACAAAGATGGGAAACCCAAAGGGCAAGAAGCATATTAAACAGTGATCAGCAATGGTGACCCCACATCATCGGGCTCAGCACTGGGCGTGGAGCCTGCTTAAGATTCTCCCTCTCCCTCTGCCCCTCCCCTGACACTCTCTCAATAAATTAATTGAGCGATAGACTGATTAATTAAAGTTCATGTTTTAAAAAAAGGATCATGAAACAGAGCTATCCTATGACCCAGCAATTGCACTACTGGGTATTTACCCCAAAGATACAAATGTAGTGATCCAAAGGGGCACCTGTACCCCAATGTTTATAGCAGCGAAGTCCACAATAGCTGAACTATTAGGAAAGAACCCAGATGTCCACCAACAGACGAATGGATAAGAAGATGTGGTGTGTATGTGTGTACACACACACACACACACACACACACACACACACAATGGAATACTATGCAGCCACCAAAAAGCGAAATCTTGCCATTTGCAATGACATGGATGGAACTAGAGGGTATTCTGTGGAGCGAAATAAGTCAATCAGAGAAAGGCAATTATCATATGATCTCCTTGATATGAGGAATCTGAGAAACAAGACAGAGGATCATAGGGGAAGGGAGGGAAAAGTGAAACAAGATGAAACCACAGAGGGAGACAAACTCTAAGAGACTCTTAATCTCAGGAAACAAACTGAGGGCTGCTGGAGGGGAGGAGGGTGGGAGGGATGGGGTAGCTGGGGATGGACACTGGGGACAGTATGTGCTATGGTGAGCGCTGTGCATTATGTAAGACTGTTATGTGTTGTCTCCTATTCTGCCCATGAATCACAGACCTGTACCCCTGAAACCAATAATACGGGATACATTAATAAAAAATAAAAAAAGGATCACGGGATGAGGTATAATTGCTAAATCACTACATTGTACCCCTGAAACTCCAGTGTAGGTTCACTGCACTGGAACTGCAGTGAAAAATAAAAAGAGAGGAAGGGCGCCCGGGTGGCTCAGTTGGTTAAACGACTGCCTTTGGCTCAGGTCAGGATCCTGAAGTCCTGAGATCGAGTCCCGCATCAGGCTCCCTGCTCAGCAGGGAGTCTGCTTCTCCCTCTGACCCTCTCCTCTCTCATGCTCTCTCTCTCACTCTCACTCTCTCTCTCAGGTAAATAAATAAAATCTTTTAATAAAAATAAATAAATAAAAATAAAAATAAAGGATGGCTCTTCCAGCAATCCATAGAGTTCTGGAGTTTGGGGATATTTTTATTGGTTTGCTCTGGGGTTTTTTACTTATGTCGACTGTCCGTCCGTCCATCCATCCATCCATCCATGCCAGGAGCAAGATTTAAGATTCTTTTTTTTTCTTTTAAGTATAGTTGACACACAGTGTTACATTAGTTTCAGGCTTATGACTCAGTGATTTAACAAGTTTATACAGTATACTTATGTTCGAGTGTAGCTACTCTTTATCCTGTATGTCCCAGTACATCATTACATCACCGCTCTGGTATCACTCCTTACCCCGTGCCTTTTATTTCTATGGCTTATATTCCGTAACTGGAAGCCTGCATCTCCCCACCCCCGACTCAACCCATTTTGCCCCCTCCCTGGCCTCCCCTCTGGCAACCAGTTGTCTGTTTAAAACAGACATTCAGGGGCGCCTGGGTGGCTCAGTCAGTTAAGGGTCTGACTCTCGGTTTCAGCTCCAGGCACGATCTCAGGGTCATGAGATCAAACCCCGCATCGGGCTCTCGCACTGAGCATGGAGACTGCTTGAGGTTCTCTCCATCTGCGCCCCACCTCCACTCATGCACTCTCTCTCCGAAAAAAAAAAAAAAAAGGAATAAAAAATAAAACCAACAACTGTTACCGGATCATCCGGAACTGAAAGACACCTCAAAGACCAACTAGGTCCTCAACCTCAGAAAGGTTGAGAGATACCCAAGTTACCCAGCCAGTGAGGCCAAAGGCACCCCAGAACCTTAAATCCCAACTCCTCTATCAGTCTCTCCACCGCATCATGCATCCATCCTTGCCACCAGGCAAAGCCCATCAGTGTTCACAGTATGGTACCCCTCCCCCACGATGTGGACAGTTCATGATGTAACTGTTTTAGACAGGACACAAGGGGTTGTAAGCCCCAAAACCTGAACCAAATTGTCTTTTTTTTTTAAAGATTTTATTTACTTATTTGAGAGAGAGAGCACACAAGGAGGGGGAGGGGCAGAGAGAGAGAGGGAGAAGCAGACTCCTCTGCTGAGCAGGCTCCATCCCAAGACCCCAGGATCATGACCTGAGCGGAAGGAAGATGCTTAACCCATTGCGCCACCCAGGCATCCCCAAATGAAATTGTTTTATACATACACACAGTAGAGGAATGGCAGTGTTTACTGGCCTACAGGCCAACATAACTTAGGAGCTCAGGGGTGCGTGGCCTTCAGGTACTGATGGATCTAGGTGCTCAACAGGTGCTCAGTTCTGCTTTTTTTTTTTTTTAATGCTACTTTCATTCTCAGACGCTCCCCAAGTATTAGCAAAAGCAGTCATAGGAGCTCCAAGTTTATAACCTAGCGTTTAACAATGTCGGAGTTGGGGAGGAGGAGCATGTCTTTCCCTAACGTACAACAAAAAGTCCCACAGAGGGGGACCAGCTGCAGTCACATGCCCATTCCTGGATCACAAGGGGCGGGATGGGGGGGGTTAGGTCAAGCCTGGGCCATGTGTGTACGAGTTCAAGAGTTCAAGGGTGGTACCAGCTCCGACCAAGTCATTCAGTCTGTAAATCCACTGCACCTTCGGTCCTCCATAGAAAATCCGAGGGGTCATCATCCAAACAAGGAGAATAAGAGACAACACAGAACAGACATCTACTGCAGTAGGTTTCTCCCCTGTCCCCTAACTTCTGCATTACAACAGAATGCCGCCATGTCACCGGGAAGGAAGGTGGCAGACTCTGACCTTGAGCTTCCTGCAAGCTCACATTCCCACACATTTCTATGACCGCCCAACAGTGAATCCGGACAGATCTCCCTCATTCCGCTCCGTGATTAAGCATTACACACACATCAACCATGCCCTCCAGTCCCCGCCAGAAACATCCAGCGAGAAATAAAGATGAAAGACACTAAAACAAAACGTCAAATTTGCCAACCTGCCCCCTAGAATGCCTTCCCAGCATCCTCGCGGAACGCTTCCAGGGGCTCTCGCTCTGAAGGCACGAACATCCCCAGGCACAGACTGGGCCCCTCTGGAGAGCAGGGACTTGGCTGGGGACCATCCCTGCTCTGGCAACCAGGTCTGAGAAAGTGGGAGCCCCCAGCGTCAGAATCACACAGCCCATGTTGGGGTAGCTGATGGACTTGTTTCACAGGAGGGGGAAAAATCACATGAATCCTCTCTCTCTCTCTAGCAGGGAGTTGCATATTTTATGAATGGTGTGAACCATTTCTGGCTGTCACTTTCTGAATGTATCTAAAGAACCTCATTTATCCTTCCAACAACCTGGGGTCCCCATCACGCTCACTCTTGACAAGCTCTCTGGGGGAGCTCACATCATCGAATTTTTTAAGGAAAAAGAAGTAAGAAAAAAAAAAGAAACTCAAGGAATTGCCAAAGACCCGGTTTGCTCTGTGGGTCTTTTTTTTTTTTTAAAGAATTCGAATTTTTTATATTGCTGACCATTTGTCACGATGCTTTTGCACATCGGTGTTACGTGAAGGAAAACAGACCCACACCCATCAATCCGCATGTTTCTACGAATCCATGACTCGTTACAAGAGAAGAGCTTAGACTATTCACCTAGTAAAAATGTTTCAGATAGGACAACATCAGAACAAGGTGCAGAGAAATATCTAGATAGAAAAATGCTTTAGAGAGACACCTGGGTGGCTAAGTTGCTTATGCATCTGTCTTCAGCTCGGGTCATGATCCCAGGGTGCTGGGATCGAGTCCTGCCTGCATCGGGCTCCCTGCTCAGTGGGGAGTCTGGCTCTCCCTCAGCTCATACTCCCTCTCTCTCAAATAAAATCTTAAAAAAAAAAAGTCATCCATGTTGTTGCAAATGGCAGGATTTCCTTCATTCTCACAGCTGAACATTGCGAGTTTATATATATACAGAATATGTATATATATATATTTATGTACACACATAAATGTATACATTTACAATACACATAAATCACATCTTCTTTATCCACTGGTGAGCACTCAAGCTGCTTTCACATCTTGGCTATTGTGAATAATTCGGCAATGAACACAGGGTGCTTCCTTTTACTTGTGAATGAAATACTTCTCTTTTACAACGCATTTTATTTCTCCAATTACGATATTCAAACGTATATTCTGAAGGAAAGCAGGGAAAGTGGCTAACCACAGAAAGCCCCAAAAAGCAACGATACAAACCCACAGTCCCTTCACTCAGCAAGAACGACCATCGGCATTCCGGCGCAAGCTCCCTCAGACCTTCCTCTATAGGCATACACGCACACGCACACACACCTGTTTTTACACAAATCCGAAATTTCATTGTGCATGTTTTCTGGCTTGCTTTTTTACTTAATACACAATGAACTGATTTTTTCTTTTAAAGAAAATGATTGCGCATTTTGCCTCGTGAGTGAAAGCACATTCTGATAAAAGCAACTTCGCGCACGCTAATGTTGGAAAAGTAAGGAACCCTCCCCTGAATAAAAGAAGACGAGTTATTACGGATAAACCCAGGAGCCGGCTCACCATGAGCTCCATCCATGAGCTCCGTCCAGCAGCCCCTCTGGGGTTCAGTTGGTCCGGAAGGACCCCCACGGTCATTCCCACCTGTCACCTCACGCAGCGTGGACCGAGACCCAGATCCATGTCCCCCCCTTCCACCACCTGCTGCGTGCCTTATAGGAGTCATTCCATCGCTCTTAAAGCTCTGACTTCTGCACAGCTAGAGTAAAGCATGAAAAACACTCTTGTCCCGTGGCTCTCATAAAGATTAAGGAGACAAGGGGCCCGAGGGCCTGTCATTGAGCCTAAAGCAGTCTGGTCGCCTGCCCTCCCCGCCCCCCATCTCCTACTTCCCTTCAGAGGACCGCAGGCCCCATCCCCCAGAGTCCCCTCCCCCGGTGACGCTCAAGAAACAGTCACCACAGAAACACACACACACACACACACACACACACACACACACAC
>RCUC01123230.1:0-18168 GCA_003697995.1 Taxidea taxus jeffersonii
TGCTACTTGCCCTGAGCTCCCCCTCCCTACCCCCAGCCCGCAGATGAGAGACATGCAGGAGCTCTGTCACCCACAGGCCAGGGCAGAGAGGGAGTTGACCATGGCTTTCCAGTCCCCGTGTTGCTGAAGGGGTCAGCATAGGAGATGCTCAGCTGGGTGCCCCTGCCATTAGGGCTGGCAGCCAGCTGTTGTCCTTCTTATGCGGAATGGAAAAGGAGAAGGAATGCATGCCTATTTCATTCTTTCCCATAATGGGATTGAACTGGCCTTCCTTTGAATAAAAACATTAGCACCTGCTGGAGGGAATCAGGACTCAGAGAGCCTGCTACTGGGATGCTTTCACCCACCTGAGATGGTCTTGCCTGGCTAGGGTGTGCAAATTAACATTTCCCAGCAGCCTTCAACCACAACAAATCAGCTTTGGAAATTCTCAGGGAACAAACCTCACTCCAGCTTAACACGTGTGCTTGGTTTGGTTGGTCACAGGGCACGTGGATTTTTAGCAAGTAGATTATAATGCCTGCCTTGAAAAATCTCCCTTAAAAAGTAGAGCCCCCTGTACATTATAGAAAATAGAAATCCAAATAGCTTTCATCTTAAGCTAATGACCACATCCAGCACTTTAGAAAGCTCGGGCCACACGGCCATTCATCTGAGGGGCGGCTGGGAAGTTTGAGAGGCATCGTGCTCTGCAATGGGAGAATATTACTCTGTTTCGGAGAGAAATGCTGGAATATAGGGTTATCTTAAAAATTTTATAAAATTGTTACACAGCCCAGCCCCATCTTCTCTGCAATTTCAATTTCCTAAAATGTTAATTTGCCCATGGTTCGGAGGGAAGGAGGGAGGGATGAATAGGCAGAGCATAGGAGATTTTTAGGGCCGTGAAACTCTTCGGTATGACACTGCCCTGGTGGCTATATGACAGGACACATTTGTCAAACCCACAGAATGTGCACCAGGACAGACAAATGAACCTCAGTGTAAACTACAGACTTTAGTTAAGAATAATGTATCAATAGTGAACGACTGGGTGGCTCAGTCATTCAGTGTCTGCCTTCCACTCAGGTCATGATCCCAGGGCCCTGGGACTGAGCCCGGCATCAGGATCCCTGCTCAGTGGGAAGCCTGCTTCTTCCTCTCCCACCCACCCTGCTTACAGCCCCTCTCTCGCTGTCTCTCTCTCTCTGTCTCGTCACATAAATAAAACCTTTAAAAAAAAAAAAAAAACAATGTATCCATACTGGTTCATCAACTGGAAGGAATTGGAATAAATGTGCCTCACCCATCATGCAAGGGGTTAAGAGGAGAAACCGAGGGGGCGGGGAACGAATGTATGGGAACTCTGCATTTCTGCTCTCATTTTTTCTGTACACCTAAATCTGCTCTAAAAATAAAATGTATTAATTAAAGCAAGTTAATTTGCCAGAAGCAAACAAGGTCTGGGCGGAGTATGGAAGTGGCTTATAGAGAGAGACAGCTACTTGGGGCTATGAATGTAAAATGACCAAGCACCACAGCCCATAGCATGAACAAGAAACAGGGGTCCTCATCATAATGGCTGCTCTGAGGTCATCTGGTGAGCCCTTAAAAATCACTACCAGAAGCAGCAGTTTCTGTAAGAATTGGGGAGGAACCTTGCAAATGAGATTCTTCTCTGGGTAGATTTTTTTTTTAAGATTTTTTTTTTTAATTTATTTATCAGATAGAGAGAGAGCGCAGGAGCGAGCACAGACAGAGTGGCAGGCAGAGGCAGAGGGAGAAACAGGCTCACTGCTGAGCAAGGAGCCCGATGTGGGACTCGATCCCAGGACGCTGGGATCATGACCTGAGCCAAAGGCAGCTGCTTAACCAAATGAGCCACCCAGGCGTCCCTGGGTAGATTTTTTAGTACATTTTTTCCCCTCTTAATCAAAGGGACCCAGTCCTTTTCACCACTGTCTAAAACACCTTATATCTAACGCCTGCCCTACAAAATAGCAGCTACTTCATCGGACAATGGAGATGTTGCTAATTATGTATCCACTCAAGAGCACAACCTGAGTCCTAATTTAAATAGAGTAGATGGAGGGCATCTTGGAAACTGCAGATTATCTGCTAGTCATTTTCTTCTTAAATCCCATTCATTTCTACGTTCCATCTGATCATAGTTGGAATCACAATAGATGACCTTCCATGATCTCAGGGTTCTGTGATCAAGTCCCACATCTGGTACCCTGCTCGGCGGGGAGTCTGCTTCTCCCTCTGCCCCTTTCTCCCCCACCCCCCTTATCCCTTGTGCTCTCTCTCTCTCTAGAATAAATAAATAAAATCTTAAAAAGAAAAAAAAGGAATGGATGACCTTCCAGTGAGACTCCTGTTCAGGGATTCACCGAAGTCTAAAATCATTGTTTTACCCCAGGCTAAGGATGTCACTTCATGCATCTTGAGCTTGATCTGGGTGGCAGGCTGTGAGCAATCTGATGGCGCAGACAGGTGTGCAGAAGCTGGTCTCCAGGCAGGGTAGGGGCCCACACACTCCTCTTGCTGGTGCACCAGCTCTCTCCCCCTTCCCCCATGCTGCTGGAGCCTTAGCATTTCATGACCCCATGTCCAGCACATGAAGGTGCACTCAAACTGAGAAGGAGCCTTCAGAAGTCAGCCGACTGGTTTGGCTTCTAGGGTGTCTCTTTTCATTACTTCGCTTTGCTTTAACAGAACCCAGGAGTTCGTTCTCGAGAGAGAAGGAAAAGCCATAGAGAGTTCTATAAATCTTTCTCTTTTATAAGTAAAAACGGCTGCCACGGATGAATTCCAGGAATGTAGGTAACAAATAGTTCACTAAAAGGATTGTCACCTTCTGGACCAGGGTCCCAAAATGTTTTCCAATGGGAGACAATGGTAGGAAGTGTGAGAGAAATAAGATTTCAGGTGTCCCAGATAACTGGTCTGCAAGCCGTTCGAGGTACTGTGATAAGACTAGAAGTCACCAAATGCCCAGGTGCCCTTCCTGCTGGACACTGGTGTGAGAAGCATGGAGAGTTTCAAAGGCAGCAAAAAAAAACCTTGCAAAAATATCCAACTTCCTCTACGTGCCTCCCCTCCATCGCCCTCCCCACCCCTGCCATCCTGCCTCCCACCAGGGACTGTGCAGAAGGGCTTAGCAACTGCATTTTCAGAAGATGAAGGATCATGGGTTTCTCCAGCCAGCAGTGTTCGGCTCTGCGGAAGAGACTAAGGGAATGTGGGCATTAGACGGTGGGCGGGCTGTGACCTTCTGGAAGTGGAATTTCCCCAGAGTTCCCTCCATGAAGCAGGCAGAGGGGGAGGGCATGGAGCGAAGATGTGGTTATGGGCACAAGGCCATGCAGGGGTGAGAAAGGCAGAGAGACTAAGGATGTGACACCTAGAAGGTTGTGGCTGTAGACCTTGAGATCAAGAGGGTGGAAACACACAGCCACAAATTTAAAAGGGTTCATTGGTGGGTGCCTTGGTGGTGCCCTCACTTAAGCTTCCAACTCTCCATCTCAGCTCAAGTCATGATCTCAGGGCTCTGGTATCGAGTCTGGAGTCAGGATCCATGCTCAGTGGGGAGTCAGCTTGAGAGTCTCTCTCTCTCTCTCCCTCTGCCCCTCCCCCTGCTTTGGTCAATGAATAAATAAATAAATAAAAGATTTTAAAAATATACAAAGGAACCCATTTGTTCCCAACTTAGGAATTATGACAGCTTCAAGTTTGCACATCCACAATTCCCTGAAGTAGGGACCATCCAGGCGAGGCTGTGCATTAGTTTGTGGACATAGGCTGTAATCAATATTTTGGTCCAGGAAGCTACTCTTCCAAGATGTTTCAAAACATCATCCCTCTGGGCTCATGCCCTCCGAGGTGGCTAGCCGGGCACCAATGCCATTGCTCCAGGAATTAGATGGAGGTTGGATGTTGGCCAGGGTTTGTAGGGGCCCAGAACCCCAGCCAGAACTCCCATCAACTCAGCTCCATTCACTATGAATTAGGTGGCCTTGAGCAATTCCAGAGGTCAGCAGATTTCCTCCAGCAGATTTCCACAAAGTGCCCTTCTGACACCCTCAGCCTTGTTTGCTACGGGGCTTAGCCAGACCATCCCGAAACCCTGGTTTCATGTATGTCTTTCCCTCTCTTCCCAGCAAGGCTCTCTTTTTCATAATATTGCCCGTCTTGGGGCACTTTACCGAGTTGTCACCTCTTAATTTGGCAGAACTTGCCTCTGTCCTAATGGAAGACCGATCAGAGCCCGGCAGTATAAAATGTACTCAGGCAATGTGCATTCATTCATTTGTGGAGCTCTGTGCAATACCTGTTGCTTGCAAGTGTTGAGCTAGATGGCCACAAAGTGATTACAGTGGTCCCCGCTTACTGGAGGGAATATCTTCCAAGACCCCCAGTGGATGCCTAAAGCCACAGGTGGTACTGAGCCCTGCATACACTGGCTTTTTCTATGCATACCTACAATAAAGTTTAATTTATAAACTAGGCACGGTAAGAGATTAATAGCAATGACAAATAGTAACAGAACACTTACAGCCATCTACTTAATAAAAGGTATGTGCATGTGGTCTCTATCAAAATATGTTATCATGCTGTATTCATCCTTCTTGTGGTGATGGGAGATGCCCGCATGAGGAGGTGAAGGGAGGTGAATGACGCAGGCATTGCGACATAGTGTGAGGCTACTGCTGGCCTTCTGACGATATGTCAGGAGGAGGATCACCTGCTTCCGGACCACAGCTCATCTCGTGGTGACTGAAACCACGGAAAGTGAAATCGCGGATATGGGGAGACTACTATACACCATAGTCTGGACTGGACTCCTACCCCTGGGAGCATCCTTCCTGCCCATCCTGTCCTGAGCTCACCCCTTACCATTCCCCCTCTTCTCTCCACTCTGCCTTCCTGAGTGCTCTGCACACGCACTCCTGCCTCCAGAACTTTGCACCTGCTGTTCCCTCTCTCTCTGGAAAGCTTTTCCCCAGATCTCCGCATTGACTCCCTCTCTCCCTCCCCTCGGGTCTTGCCTCCTTGAGCCTTCCTTTGACCCCCACCACATCTTTGTCTGACTTGTGTTTTTCTCCTAAGCAGTTCTCATTATCTAACATGCTATATGTTCACTCACTATTCATCACTTGAATGGAAGCTTCCCAGTGGCAGGATGCATGTCTCTTTTGGTTCCTACTGTTTCCGCTGCACCCAGAACAGTGCTGGGCACTGGTGAATGTTTCAATAAATATTAGTGGAATTAATAGTTGAATGAATAACAACAAAGGAGGTAATTAAGAAGTTCGGTCACATTCTGGCCAAGGAAATAGATGATAGGTAATAACAGATCTAGCTTAGTGCCATGCTGAGCGTAGCACAAACTTGTCATGATACTTGTCTTTTGAGGCTTCAGTGGTCCCTGGGACTCATCACCTCTTCTCTAAGAATTAACTTTAAGTCTGGGAAAACAGAAGGTGCTCGTCTGCACGTGGGCCCCAGTTTTTTCTTCCCCTGTGTGCACACATGACATCCATTAGCCATAATGGGCATGACAAACACACCCAGAAAAGAGTGAAACCCACATGACCGGTGTGTCCCCAGCACTGAAGAAGTGAGGTTTCTGGTTCCCAGACACCTGGCATTAAAATAAAGTAAGAGGTAAAATACCAATAAATGTGCTTGGTCCTCCCAAGAATGCATCAAATTTTCAGCGATCACCTGGAAATAGAGGAGGGCCTTATTGTTCTCCAGGTAAGAAAGCATTTATTAAAACAATTTTCAGTGAAGAGTTAGCCAATATAAACACCAAAAGAGCTGCTCTCCTAAAAAGAGATTCAATTAAGCACCAGTGCAATTGTACGGAGACCATGTTGAACACCGAGGTGGCCTGTTTTTCTGGTCATTATTAATCCTGAGATCTTAATGATGCACAACGTTTGTGTCATTGTCTACCCAAATGTAATTTGTTTATGCAGCAGTTCAGCTAATCCTGCAATCTGTTTTTCTCAAATGAGGGCAGATAATGGAGACACCGTTCTTTACAAGTCTTCAGGCTTTTAAATTCTGATAAAATCAGGATTCTTCGCTGGGTCTTGCCCCAGCTCTGAATTAAACCACTTTAAATGTAATTATGGAACCTGGCCTTACATCAGGAACATCCATTTAAAAAATTGATTGGCTAGGCTGTTCCACGAGGCATTTTATGGGCAAACGATTGCAAAGGGGCCAGAACTGTAATTTATAAAGGCAAAAAAGCAGGTAAATACTTTATTAGTGGTAATGAGAGGGTTTCCAGCTAACTGAATCTTTTCTTTCCTCCCTAGCTACTTCATGGAGCCATGGTGCATGGCCCTCTTTCACGATCGTTTTATTGATCTAAGGAAAGAGTTACGCCAGATCTTGACCTCCAAGGAGGTAAGAGTGATTAATAGATATGTGAGTTATTCCTGGAAAATTACAAGCAGTTTATAGTCGTTGGTCATTTAGACTTTTCTCTACAGGGCCCTTTTTGGTTTTACTTTTAAAGCCAACAGTACTTCCTATAAACAAGTGAGGGAGTATGCGAACATCGTGATACTTCCGGAAAAGCGGATTATTTAAATCTTGTCGGGAGAGGCAGATTTCTTTCTCCTTTTTACACATGACTGTATTTCCATTATCAGCTAACAGGCAGTGTCTGCTGGAAACTGGGTCTGAGTTTTATCTACTTGTTCTCAAGAATGAATATTGCATTCCTTTAGTTTCTGCCCACACTTGCTAGTCATTCACTAAACATGCATGCACGTGTGTGTGCACTTGTGTGTGTTGTTATACAAATGTAAAGGGAAGGCATAAGACGTCCAAACACACACCTTTAATCACCAAAAACCTCTTTCTCAAAGTGATAGAGAATTGACTGGAAGTTAGGCTACATTTCCCAAAGTCTCCATGCTCAGCAAGAAATTTGACTCTGCAATGTCAATCATGAAATACTTGTGAAACTTTAAATTCAGTTCTTTCACTCAACGCAAAAGTCCTTACGGGAGCTGTGAATGTTAGCATCTATGCTCAAAAAGTGGTCAGATATCCATCCTAGATTCTCCCTTGCTCCACTTGGACAGGAGCGGGGCACAGCTTAACCTCTCACTGTGTTTTATTGTCTCCATGGTCAAGTACTGCGACTCTGTTATCACTTCCACTTGAGAGCACCTGTGCCCCTCAAAGGTTCCCATGGTGAGGGCCACCATCTTAGCCAGGACAGATCATGTGCCAAGCCCCGACCGTATGAACCACCTTGCTTAACCATAACAAGAGCCATTCAGGACACTCCACTGTGACAGTTTTGACTTTATCAATGAGCGGGCTAAAGCTGAAAGATTTTAAATGACCTGCTATGGGTTACACAGCTAGGCTGTGGCCAGTAAGTTTCAGACTCAAGGATCTCTTGGCCTGAAGCCATGAATACAGGCAGTGAGCCATATGGACTAAACTGCTAGTCTTGGTATCTCCTCTTCTTCTTCTTCTTCTTTTTTTTTTAAAGATTTTATTTATTTATTTGACAGAGATCACAACTAGGCAGAGAGGCAGGCAGAGAGAGAAGGGAAAGCAGGCTCCCCGCTGAACAGAGAGCCCGATGTGGGGCTCGATCCCAGGACCCTGGGATCATGACCCGAGCCGAAGGCAGAGGCTTTAACCCACTGAGCCACCCAGGTGCCCCTGGTATCTCCTCTTCATTGCCTGCCCCCTTTTATGCCTGGAGTCCAAGATGGGAAATTGAAATAATTGTACTAATCCAAAGCAGATTCAAACTGAGGGAAATAGGTTTAAAGTACAAATCAAACTCAGTTGTCTTTAGGACCCACACAGATAGGAAGCAGGGAGGTAAAGATACATGAGGGAGGCTGAGGGGACTGTGACCATGCAAAGGTCATCCCCCACTGAAGTCACTCAAATTTGAATAAATGCTACAGGTCCAGCAGGTCCCTCACTTCATGCTAAAACTGAGGGAGTCAGCTGAGGTTGAAACATGAACTCGAGTTGTGAGCCTGGTGTTTACTGAATTTCATCCAACTCCTTAGGTCACTCTCTTCCTCTCAAAATGCATTCTGCGGTTCATCACTGCACCATAGCAAAGACTCATTAGTTTTCTAGTTATTCCATCAAAACTCTGTGCCTAAATCCTTCTACACCCCCAGAATCGAGCTCCTCCATTAATATTTCTCACAGAGCCAAGGAGTTTTAGGAGCCAAACTTAAAAGGGAAGCTGTCCTCTCATTTTTCCAAGTAAACCACCAAACCCAACAATAGTCGCTTTTCATGGTCCTGACTGAGACCTCCTTAACCTTTTATCCAGAGACAGACATCTGCTCTGGGTCAGTTTGTTATGTGTGAAGCCAGCATGGACAACAGGCCCTTTCAGTAGACCAGAGGGACCATGAACATTTGTGGAAGACACACTGAGGGCTCCCCCACCATTCTTGTGACTTTTCTAGATTTCTGGGAAATGAAATTTCTGGAAGAAAAGCCTCCACCGAGGGCTTGCACTGCTTTCTGCATTTCCATTTGTCAGGTAGGCAAGGCCACAGGGAGAGGTGGTGCCCACAGTGGTGTCTGCCTCTAGCTCAGATCCCTCGGAGCAGAGATGACCTGTTACCGCCTCAGAGAGCTGTGGGAGGAGTGAAGGAAGGAACACGTGCAAGTAAATGCCACAGAAGAACAGCTCCCAGGAATTGCTGGCCCCCACAAGTAACAGCGGTGGAGACAGCTGACAGTGGAAAGGCTCAGATAAGCAGACATACAGGAGTTCTTTTAAGAGTCTGGCAATAGGGGGTGCCTGTGGCTCAGTGGGTTAAATCTCTACGTTTGGCCCAGGTCATGATCTCAGGGTCCTGGGATGGAGACCCGGATGGAGGCCCCGATGGAGGACGCATCAGGCTCTCTGCTAAGCAGAGAACCTGCTTCCCCCTCCCCCTCTGCCTGCCTCTCTGTCTACTCCTGATCTCTCTCTCTTTGTCAAATGAATAAATAAATAAATCTTTTTTAAAAAAAGAAATACTTAGAAACAAATGAAAACAAAATCACAACGTACCAAAACTAATGGGATACAGCTAAAGCCATTTTCAGAGGGAAATTTGTAGTTATAAATACCTGGAGTTGTAGAAAGGAAATGTCTCCAATCACTAACTGAATTTTATACCTTAAGTGGACCAAACTAAACCCCATGCTAGCAGAAAGAAGGGAATTATAAAAACTAGAGTAGAGATAAGTGAAATAGGGAGTAGAAGACCAACAGAGAAAATTGGTGAAATCAAAAGATAGTTCTTTGAAAAGATCAACAAAATTAACAAACCCATAGCTAGACTAAGGATAAAGACCCCAATTATTAAAATCAGAAATCAAAGTGGAAGGGGTGCCTGGGTGGCTCAGTCATTTAAGTGTCTCACTTTTGATTTCAGCTCAGGTCACAATCTCAGGGTTGTGAGAGCAGGTCCCAAGTTGTGCTCCACACTGAGCATGGAGCCTGCTTCAGATCCTCCCTCTCCCTCTCATAAAAACAAAGAAGAAGAAAGGAAAGTGGGAACATTCCCGTTGACCTTACAGAAATAACAAAGGATTATAAGAGAATACTATGAACAATGGTATGCCAAGCAACTAAATAACCTGGATGAAATGGACAAATTTCTAGGAACATACAAACCACAAAACTGATGCAAAGAAATTTTAAAAATCTCAACAGACCTATAGTAAGTAAAGGTATTGACTCAATCAAAAACCTCATGACAAAAAAAAAAAAGTTCAAGATCAGGTGCTTTGCTGGCAAATTCTACCAAACATTTAAAGAATTAACAGTAATCTTTGTCTAACATTTCAAAAAAAAAAGGGCGGGGGGGAATATTTTCCAGCTCATTCTTTGAGGCCAGCATTATCCTGATAACAAAGCCAAAGACACCAAAGAGGAAGAGAACTACAGACCAATATCCCTTATGAATTTAGACCCAAAAATCTTCAAAAGAAAACTAGCCAACTAAATCCAGCAGTATATCAAAAGGATTATACACCATGGGCAAATGAGATTTACCCCAAAAATGTAAGAGTGGCTCACCATATAAAAATCAATCAGTGTAATACACCACAGTAGTAGAATGAAGAGAGAAAAAAAAATGCTGTTATCTCCACTGATACAGAAAAGGCATTTGACTAAATCAACCATTCTTTCATGGTAAAAACACACACACACACACACACACACACACACACACACACACCTAGGAATAAAAGAGGACTGCTTCAACCTGAGAAAAGGTATTTATGAAAAACCTACAACTAAAACCACACTCAGTAAAAAACTGAAAGCTTTAGCTCTGGGGTCTGGGACAAGCCAAAAAGGCCTGCTTTGACCACTTACATTTAACGTTGTCCTGGAAATTCTAGCCAGAGCAATTAGGCAGGAAAAAGAATCAAAAGACATCCACATTGGAAAGAAAGAAATAAAACCATATTCTGAGATGCCATGATCTCATATGTAGAAAATCTGGAAGAATCCACAAAATATTAGAGCTAATAAATGAATTCAGCAAGGCTACAGGATACAACACCAACCCACAATCATCAGTTGTCTACATTAGCAATGAATAATCCAAGAGTGGAATTAAGAAGACAATTCTATGTACAATAACATCAAAAAGAATAAAATACTTGGACATAAATTTAAACAGGAGGTGTAAGATTTGTACACTGAAAACCTCAAAAAGATTTCTGAAAGAAATTAAAGCAGAACTAAATAAATGGAAAGACATTTGTATTCATGAGTTGGAGACTTAATATAGTTAAAATGGCCGCACTCCCCAAAGCAATGTACACGTTTAATGCAATCCTGTCAATATCCCAATGGCATCTTTTGCAGAAATGGAAAAATTCAGAAGAAGTACAACAGACTCCAAATAACCAAAACAATCTTGGGAATAAAAAAAAAGCTGAAGGACTTACACTTTGCAATTTGAAAACTTACTATAATTCAGTGGTAACCAGGACAGCATGGTACTTACATAAGGACAGATATATAGGTCAATGGAATAAAACGGATAATCCAGAAGTAAAACCATTTACATGGAAAGATTTATATCATTAATCATTAGGGAAATGCAAATCAGAACTACAGTGAGACACCACTTCACACCCACTAGGATGGTTATTGTAAAAAAAAAAAAAAAAGGAAATAACAAGTGTTGACAAGAGATAATCGTACTGAAGAGGGGAGATGGTCACACAGAGAGGACACACTATGAAAGACAAATGCACAGAAAATCTGTTTACAATCTAGCACAGTATTTGCCTTAGATAAAAGCTCCATTTTGTGATTTTATAGTATTTACCCCACGGTCAGAAAAGCACCATATATCATGAGACCCAAATCTACAATTTTTATAAAGTCATATTTGCTTGATACAATTCTCTGAAAAACTAAAGAATCATGTGGATCATGAATCATGCTTGGAGTCATTCTGGCAGCCCTCAAATGTTTCAGCCCCTCTAATATTAAGTCCTGGGCATCGGGTGCCTTTTTCTCTGTCACTGTTTTGCTGAGCTGATACAAATTTGAAGTCCTCTGAGCCCCACTGACTGTTCTTCCAAGTGAAGTGTGTGTAATCTCCAACACCTGGTAGGGTCTCACTTCAATAATCCAATGATAACTGTTTTGCTTCCATATATTTTGAACCTATTTTCCTATCTATAAAATTCTTACTATGAATAAATTAGTATCCATTAGAACTCTGCAAGTCATGTAATATTTTCTTGTTCAAAAGAAAAATTATTGGGAGTTCAAGCAAATATACCATCAAAGTCAAAAATATACCATCAAAGAGTCACCGTGACTCTTCTGTTGGGGTAATTTGGAATTCCTGTGGTGTTCAAAGCACACACAGCTCAAAGCTTGGCGACGTGCATAACCTCTTATCAATGGGCAGGTGTACGATGAAGCAAATAGGGTGCAATGTTAGCTGTGGAATCCAGTGGTGTGTGTGCAGTGGTTCTAAGTGTACAACTCAGTCAACATGCCTCTGTTTGAATGTTTTTATAATAAAATGTCAGGAAAACACCTGCTATATAACAGATATGCACAGCATATCTCCACTTTAAATAACTATTCTTGCTGAGCCTTATCTTTAAAGATGTCAATAAAATTTGACTTGACTAAGAATTTAAGGGTTTTTTAAAGATTGTATTTATTTATTTGACACACAGAGAAAGAGGTCACAAGCAGGCAGAGAGGCAGGCGGGGGGAGGGGAAAGCAGGCTGCCCGCTGAGCAGAGAGCCCAATGCGGGACTCGATCCCAGGACCCTGAGATCATGACCTGAGCGGAAGGCAGAGGCTTAACCCTCTGAGCCACCCAGGCGTCCCTTAAATCCTATTTCTTGAGAGAATTGTAACCACATGAAACTCCTAGAAGTTTTCATGTAAAAATGTTTAATCACTTCCTTTCTGATTTTTAAAACAAGTGTGATCTACAGATAATTTTTATCTGAATATTAAGAACTTGACATTACTATTCTTGCTAAACCTTGAGAACATTACGCCAAGTGAAATAGGCCAGTCAGAAGAAGACAAATGCTGTTTGATCCCACTTACACGAAGTACCCAGAGTAGTAGATTCACAGACAGAAAGTAGGATTACATGGCACAATTCTGCTTTCTTCATAATTGGATGACTTTCTTATATGTGTGTCCTGGGTTACTATGGTTAAAGCAGTAAATCTTATGTGTATTTTGCCACATTTAAAAATAAAAAAATTTAGAAACCTGGGGGCGGGGCCGGGGGAGACCGTCCTTAGGAAGGTGAGTGCTTTTTTTCATTTTAGTGAAACTGTCCTAGTATTGTCCAAGTAATTTTTGTTATCTGGGCTCTTCCTGTGTTTTCCAGGAGGAAGACCTTCCCTCCATAGAACAGTTAGCCCGGCAAATAGAAGATGAGGAAATTAACCTGAGGGAGAAGCCCCAGAATTATCTCAAAAGAGTCTACCAGGAAACCATCTATAAGTCATTGGTGGAGAAGAGCGTTCTTGACTTCCTGCACTATAACCACTACCACCTGCCCATGTACGCGTGGCCAGGCATCATTTAGCTGTGGCCACGTCTCCACTTTATTGTGTTCCCACGTGGAGTTCGGGGAAGTGCTCGGTATAAAGAGGAAACCTCTCTGAAGCCTGGCTTGACAACCAAGCACCACCCTGGTTTTCTGACTTCTTTTTCCACCTCCACAAACGCCTGTAGTTTTCTATAGTTCCAGTAGGTGGCGCACGGCCGTGGGTCTCTATTCTGGGGCAGGGAGATGCTTTTGAACACCAGGCAAGTTCCGGTGCAGAATAATCCATTTCAGCAATAAAATGGGATACACTGTGCAAGACTTATTTTTACGTTGGGTGTGATTCTGATAGATTTCCCTAAGTGCCCTGCCGCCAATTTTCTCAGTTCTTCACCTGTTTACCCAGTACCACTCCTGGGTGATTAAAAAGAAAGAAAGAAAGAAAGAAAACCATGCGCCCAGTATGGAAAATCGGTGAAACAGATGATGAGGAATTAGCCCTGTAATCCAACGTCATAAGAGCTGTTTATGTGAACTTTGAAAATGAGGCAGCTGGTATCACAATTTCTGTATTTTGACATTGTAGGTTATGAGAACGAAAACTCTTAAGGTCACACAGGCTAACATGCAGGTTTTAGATGAGAAAAATACTAGTGAGCAATCAATGCAGTTCATTTCCTTTAACCCTTAGCACTTGCTTTGCACCGGGACCTCTGGTACATGTTGCCTGTAACATGGCTCCAAAACCCTCTTTCTTATAAATAAAGCAAATTTAGTGCCCATTAGAAAACATATGGATGCAGGAACAACAATAGCTTTCATTTATTTGGATCTCTTTTAATAGATAGTGTGACACAACTCATGACCGAATTTTTTTATCAACAGGGTTTGAAATTGTTTTCATGGGTGCAATTCCAGTTTTTCAATTTTTTTTGTATTTATGTCAACATTCAGCCAAAGTTGGCACAATTACACTTGTCACACAGCTATTAGGGGGGAAAATCATAGTTGGTGTTACAGAATTATACACCCCTTATCAAACTGATACTTCTCAAAAAGACAATTGTTCCAGAACACTAGATCTGATTTTTCTGAAGCAGGCAAAAGCAAGCAATAAAGTCCGCTAATCCTTCACACGTATGTTTTACACAAATGTGTGGGTCACTTAGAGGGAGGCCCAGCTTCGGCCACGTACTACAAACTGTGTAACTGGGAGAACAATCCCTACTGGTTGGCTCTTCAAACTGCAAACCAGCAGACGTGGAACCACATTTCAGGGGCCGCCAAATAAGTCAGCTTGAGGATCTATTCACCCACCCCTCCCAACTCCCTTCCCCGAGAGGTCCTGGGTGAAACTCATCAGAAAAGGAGTGAGTTTCTGTGACAGGCCCTGGGACCCGTGGGTGGAGATTAACAACCAGCTCAAAAAGGATCAATGGTTAGGATTTCTGCAACCAAGTATTACTTTTGAAAGCCTTTTAGTCACACAAATGCGATCCCACATGACAACGCCGACCTTAAAATTGAATCACGCATTCATGTGACAGTAAGTTTTTCTTTGCTGCTTTTGAAAAAGTAGGCTGGGATTTGAAAAATGTGCAGGATGGGTTTTAGTCTACAAAATATCTGAGGAGGTCATTCTCACAGCTGTCCCACATTCACAAAGTGAGTAATTTCCCAAGTCTGGGCAGGAACTTTGGCATCTCTGCGTGGACTTCAGCATTTTACCACCCAGGGACAACCTCTCAGTAAGAATAGAGAAGAACCCAGGGGTCATTGATTTGGGCCTGACACTAGCTGTGTTAAGGGCTTCGAGAGAATAAAGGTATTTACTCCTCAATGATGATAAAGCCTTGCCAAAGAAAGGGCTTCCGAGAGAACAATATTTGGACTTCAGTGTGCGAGCAGAGATTCTGTAGAGACAGATGAATGCCTGAACTCCCTGCGTATTTCAGCATTTGCTGTTGAGCTGGGGACATCTTGGGCTCAAATGAAGGCTGATCTTGGAATTCTATCATTGTGAACAAAGCACAGTGACAAGAAAACACCAAAGTCAATTTCCTCAAGTCTTAGGCCTGCCAATCACATGCACCTGATCATGTTTCCAGAGGCCTCTGATGCTGGTATGTGGGCGTGTGATAGAGGATACCCCTTTTCCAAAAATGGCTCCTTATATTACACCCAAACACCACAGGAAGGCCAAAAGAAAGCTGGTAGGGGAAAGGGGGCACTGCTTGGAGGAAAAAATGTAAAGCCAGCCAGTCAATATTTACTCTTAGAAGAAGAGTGTGTGTGTGTGTGTGTGTGTGTGAGAGAGAGAGAGAGAGAGAGACAGAGAGAGAGAGAACCCAGCACCGGGTGAGGGAGCGCTAGCCAAGAAGCAGGGAGAGGGGCTCGAATGTGCCGCTTGTGAGGCGCTGTTGATTGTTTTCTGGTTGAGAGAAGAGGTGATGATAAGGCTGGGATGCGGCGAGCGCCGGGGACGGGGCCGCGAGCCGGCAGCTGTATGCTAATGCTCAAAGAAACCAAGCCTCCGCATTCCCCATTAAAGCCGGCGGCCAGGAGGCCACACATCACTGAACAAATAGGCTCTCTCTAGACAAATAAAATAACACACGTTGGCCTGCGGGGAGGGGGAGAACCAGAGGGGGAGAAGGGTGGAGGGAAAGGGAGGGAGGGGGAAGGGAAAAGATATGCGGAGAGAAGAGTCGGGGAAGAGAGGGACGGTCGGGCCTACGGGAGGGGAGAGAAGAGCTAAAGAGAAGGTTGGGGCGTGGGGGTGGGGAGAGGGAGCCGCAGGGGTAGAACCAGAGAGAAAAAAGGAGAGTCTAGGGAAGAGAAAGTTGAGGGTGGCTAGACAGGAAGTGGAAGGCTGGAGACCGGGCGGGGGTGGGGTGTGTGTCGGGATATGAGGGGAGGGAGGGGTGGAGAAAGAGGCAAGGGGAGTAGGAGAAGAAGGAAAGGGGGGAATAAGAGGGACGGGAGTGGGGCAGAGGAGGAGGGAGGCCAGAGATAGGAGTCGCAGGGACCGGGGGAGGGAGGGCGGGTAGGAGAGGGATAGTGGGTGCAGGGAATGAACACTTACACCCAAATCCCAAAGCAGCCACAAGAAAAGGGGCACTGAGGCCAAGGCAAAGTTTGCACCCCTTCTGGCCCGCAGGGGCCTGGCCACCTCTTGGTCCCGCCTGGGGCGGGCGACGAGGAGGATCGGAGTCCCGTGGCCTTTCCGGTCAGTTTTTGTGGCGAGTGGCGTTGCTGCGTTTTCTGAGACCGCGGCGCGCGTGCAGTGCCGCCGCCGCTTCACAGGTGCAAGCAGTTCCCTCGTGCGCCCCACGTTCAATGTCATCCCGGTCCGTTCTGTGCCATTCCAGCTCTAACCGGCTAATTCTCTGCTTATGGCTTTTCCACATTTTCTGGCTTCGCCAGCACCACCCTTACCGTCGCGGGGCCCGGGAGCCTCCGGCCCCGCTCTCAGGGTCCCACCCAAGGGAAAAACAAGCAGCCCCGAGGGCACTTCACAGAGGGTGCAGTGGCCCCGACGGCACACTCGGGAGGATAAAAGGGGCGGCCAGCCACCCAGTCGGCCCCAGGCCGAATAATGGGTGCGCAGCAGATTGCCGGGGGCACTCGAAACTCGAGGGGAGGGAAATACTTGAGCGCGGTCCCTCCCCGCGCCCTGCGGAAGGCGCAGCCTCGCGGATTCTCCCTTGTTCGCTGTCTTTCATGCACTCTCCTTTTGTGTGGAATTATTTAAACGAGAGATCCATGGCAGCTTTATGCTAATGTGCCGAACAAAGACAGCGGCCCGCGGGCGGGGGCCCGGAAGGTGCCTGGAGGCCGGACCGGGCCGGGCGGGGCGGCAGGCGGGCTGCGCGTGTCTCTCGCGTGCCCCTGGGACTGACACAACAACCCCTCATTCCTGCAAACACAAAGCCTCTCCCGGGCTCGGGCCCCGCGCTCGCCCCGGGCATTGGGGCGCGGGCCCCTCCCGGACCTGACTGCGGGTTCGGCGGCGGTAACGCGCGGTTCAGGCCGGGTCGTGGCAGGTGGGCAGAGAGGGCCTGGTGTGCGGTTTCTGTGGGTCCCGGAGAGGGGTCCACTGCAGAATGGGGATAGGAGTGTTGGCGAGGGAGCGCTGTCAACCCGTCCCCCCTCCGAAGGTCACTAAACGCGCAACGCGGTAGGATTGCGGGCCTTCCCGTCTCCGCCTTCCAGGAGCTCAGTGGCCGCCTGGACAGCGCGACGCCCCACGGGGCAATTCCTAGGCCGAAATCCCCCGCTTTGGGGCCTATTTCTAAGCTTCGCGCTTTCGGGAAACTCCCCGGAGCTAGACTCTTGAGCTGGGGTTCACAGTGAACCCCAGCGCGCTCCCCGACGGCTGCCTGGGACAGCAGTACCGAAAAAAAAAAATTAGAGCACCTGCGGCCTCCAGCCCTGCGGCTGTCGAAGGAAGAACCCGCAGCGGGGTCTGCAAGGACGAGAAGCACTGAGGCTGCCGAATGTTTCCAAAACGCTGCTCGGGACCAACCCCACAGGAAGGGGAGGAGTCGCCTGAGGCCTGAGAAGGACACTTGGGGACCTGCCTTGGATCCCTCTGCTCTGCGACTGCGGTGAAGATCCTCTGGAGCGAGGCAAAGCACTGCTCAGTGTTTCCCCGATCCAACTCCACGCGACGCCCACTCGGAATCGCAGTGCGTTAAAGGCCGGCGGCCGGGGCGCAGCGTGGTGGTGCTTTGCTCTTCTCAGAAGACAAACGTTTCAACCCGATGGCCCCGTAGGGAGGGGGGATTGCAGGCGCGCAGATTTTGAGAAATGAGATCACTCAGAAGACAACCGAAACTTACGACCAGGTGCAAGGCTGTACCTATTCGGAGGTTGCTGGTGTGTGCGTACGCCCTCAGCCTAATTCTTCTCCAGTCCTGAGACTTGAAATTAGTTTCTAATACTAGCACCTTTCAAGTTTCCATTTATTTTGACCATACTCGTCTGAAAGCAGATTTCTAAGCAAAAGATCCATTGAATCTCAGTATCTCAATAGTGTTCAATAGATTCTCTGGGCTTAATTCAGAACCCGTTTGAATTCGCTGCATTCAGGAACGATTTTGCTTTGCTTTG
>ML100094.1:0-42465 GCA_003697995.1 Taxidea taxus jeffersonii
TTTTTTTTTTTTTACATTTTTTTAATTGAGTTAATTAACGTATAATGTATTGTTATTTTCAAGGGTACAGGTCTGTGATTCCTTAGTCCTATACCACACCCAGGCCTCATTACAACACAAACCCGCCCCCTGCACCCTCCAGTTACCCCAGCTCCCCACGCCCTCCCCTCAGCAACCCTCGGCTTGTTTCCTAAGACTGAGAGTCCCTTATGGTTCATCTCCCTCTCTGGTTTCCTCTTGTTTGATTTTTTTCCTCTTTTCCCATATGATTCTCCACCTTGTTTCTTAAATTCCACATATCAGTGAGATCATATGTAATTGTTTTTCTCTGACTGACTTATTTCACTTAGTTTAATATCCTGTAGTTCCATCCACGTCGTTGCAAATGGAAGATTTCTTTTTGATGGCTTATGCACACACTTTGGGTCTAGTCCGCTACCTGCTCTGATATCCTGCTTCTCCTGTCCCTTTGGCCATTATTCCCTCCTGCTTCCCATACTTCTCTCTGTTAGATTCTTTCCAGGTAAAATGTGAGTTCCACCAGTTGTAAGAAGTGTCCCTTAGGCCCCCACATCCCTCTGCCCTCCCCCAACCTTCTGTCTTCATCATGACATGTGGCCCTTTGTGTCCTCCAGCTTCTAGGCCATTCCTTCCCACAGACCCTCAGGATAAAACAACAACCTGTCCTTCCCGAACACCTCCTCCAGGAAGCCTGTTGGGATATGCTGTCCTCTTATCAGAACAACATCACAGCAGGTGGCTGGTGCGGCTGGGCTGTGGGGACACTGGAATCAGATACATGGTCCGTGGAGCCTTCAGGGAGGCAGGCTGGAGAGCAGCTTATGATGTGCGGGCTCAGAGCTCAGCTTCACCCCCTTCTAGGTAAACATGGATGCTCAGGGGAGAGCGGTTTTAGGGTCGAATGGAGAAACAGAGGCACATCCCTTCTAAGTGCCATTGAAACCGCTACGGAGTTAAGAGGGGAGTTGAGAATAAAGGAGCCAGCTGTGGCCACAGGCATGGGCCGGGACGGCACTGCACCCCAGCTCCACACAGTGAAACCCTAAGCCCAGTAGGAGGGACTTTAGGAGGCAATTAAGGCAAAGTGAGGTTGTGGGTGGTCCTGGTCCTCATGGGATGAGGGGGAGTGCCATCTCCCTGACCAGAGGCCCTCCTCTGCACCAGCATCTCAGGCGATCTCCAGAAAAGACCAGCAGGTATGTCAGCGGACCCAGGGCACAGATGCCCTCCCCATGGATGGGCATTGATTCTTCTCTCTCTGTGAGCTGGAGTGACCCTCTTCTCCCTTCAGACATCAGAGCTCCTGCTTCTCAGGACTTCAGCCTTGGACTGAATCTCCCCACCCTCCACCCTGGGTCTCCGGCTCCCCTGCGGTCAAGGCTAGAGCCAGTTCCCAAGTGAAGCTCCACTTCCCCCACGAGAACCCGTGCCCGGGGTCTGTTTCCCTGGGATCACAGACTCCAACACACAGGCTCCCTGCACCAGACAGTCTGGGGAACCGGGCACCAGACTGTGACAGGGGCTGGATGACAGAGTGTGATGGGGACAGGACAACAGACTGTGGTGGGGGCAGGATGACATGGTGTGATGGGAGCACTGTGACATAGTGTGACGGGGCAGGATGACAGGCGGTGATGGGGCAGGATGACATCACCTTTTTGTACGTGACACCTGACCCGTTCTGCCCCAGCACATGGTTGAGCTCTCCCTCCACATGTTGTTTATGTTTGTTTTCATGAGCAAACAACTGAGCGAAAGGTATGGGGTTTTCAGCGAGGTCTTCGCTCTAGCACAGGTGCAGATCTGACCGGGTGCTGGTGGCCTCTAGCATCAGCATCCCTCAGTCGAAGGAGGCGGTCACTGGCTCCAAGGGCAAGGAGGACCCTGGAGAAAAGGGTGGGAAGCTCTTGTTTGGGCCCAGCTTTCAGGAAGGGGTGTTCTCGGCCAGTGTAGCCCATGGGGGCCTCAGGACAGTTCCCCAGGAGTGGCTGCCTGGCCTGCCGAGTCTGCCCTTTGTCTGTGGCCCTCAGGGATGCCAAGTTTGAGGGACTGGCCCTAGCACAAGGCCAAGCAGCCCCAGCAGGCGCGAGGACAGCCTTGGCACTGAACTTCTTCGGGCACGGTGTGTGCAGCCCTCTTTGTGTCTCCTGCTCAGGATCCCAGGGAGACGTGGGTTGGGGCTCAGGAAGGGAAGATAACATGCCCTCGGCTCCCAGGGCTGGGCTGTGGGCTGGGCTTCTACCTGTACCCTGAAGCCACAAAATAGAATCAGACTCGGTGATGCACTCATCACCTACTCCATGGTCGCATCAGTAACCAGGACCCTGAAATCGGTAGAGGGTGTCAGGGGCTGCCCAGGACTAAGGACACAGGGGCCCCAGCATCCCTCGCTAGGGGCTCTGAAAGTCCAGAAACCCCCCAAAATGTAGACGTGGCAAGTTATTTCAGAGCTGACTTTACTTTTACTTTGAGATGCTTTCCAGAATGCTCTGTTGTTTGAAGAAACTTTTAGCAGAAAAAAAAGTTGCTTTGTGCTTTTCCTCCCCACTTTTGTTTTTTTAATTTCATTTATTTATTTGAGAGAGAGCACGAGCAAGGAGGGAGGGTCAGAGGGGCAGGGTCCCCACTGAGCAGGGAGCCCGATGTGGGACTTGATCCCAGGACCCCAGGATCATGACCTGAACCAAAGGCAGATGCTTCACTGAGCCACCCAGGTGCCCCACTTTCTCTTCCTTTTGCTGCTGGGTGTCTGCCAGGGCCAGGCCATCTTTTTCCAGGCAGGTCCAGTTCTTGTTAGTCTGGTCTGCATCTTCTGCTCTCCTCCATGATAGAATTTTCCAGCATTCCAGAGCAGTGCATTTCCTGGCACACATCACATTCCTGTGAATTTGGGGAACCTGGTAGCTGAGCTCAGTGGTACTTAATTCCTTAAATGAGGACTGAGCACACTGAATAGCTGGTTGGTTCATTTCTACATCATGCTGGTTCCAGACAGCTTCTCTAAAAGCCTGGTGTCCGGGGTTGGACCTCCACTTTGAGGCAGACGGAAAGAGCTTATAAGACCAGACCCCAAGCACAGGGCTTTATCTGTGTTTCTGTTCATCTGAACTAGGGCCCTAGCTGCCTTGCTTAGAAGTGACCTGGGGAGCAAAGAGGGACATGACTTTGGATTAAGTGATAGCTTCCTAAATAGGACACCAAAAATGACCAAAATATAGATAAAATGGATTTCATCAGAATTTGAAACTTTTGTGTCAGAAGATACTACCAAGAAAATGAAAACAACCAGCAGAATGCAGGAAGATATTTTCAGGTCATATAGAAGAGACTTCTATCTAGAATACATGGAGAACCCTCACATCGGTATAAAAAGGCAGTCCAGGGGCGCCTGGGTGGCTCAGTGGGTTAAAGCCTCTGCCTTCGGCTCAGGTCATGGTCCCAGGGTCCTGGGATCGAGCCCCACATCGGGCTCTCTGCTCAGCAGGGAGCCTGCTTCCTCCTCTCTCTCTGCCCGCCTCTCTGCCTACTTCTACTGTCTGTTAAATAAATAAAATCTAAAAAAAAAAAAAAAAAAAAAAAAGGCAGTCCAAATGGAAATGGACAAGAGTTCTGAATCGACATTTCTCCAGAGTAGACGTACAGATGGCCCACAAGCCCAGGGAAAGGGGAAAGGCCGGTGAAGGCCGAGGAGGAGAAATGCCAAGACAGGGCAGCCCCTGGGGAGAAGAGTCTGGACTTTCAGATGTGACACATGGAGCTTCCCTCTGACCGGTGACTCTGTCCTGGGGGTACACCTGAGAAAAGCGAACACGCAGGCCCCAGAATCCCGCACACCGACATCCAAGCAGCATCCTTCACCATCACCGAAAAGTGGGAGCAACCCAGCCCGTGCTGCCACAGGGTGAAGCATGGCCCATCCATGGGGCAGGCGCACTCAGTCACTACAGCGTAGATGAATCGTGGGGACACGGCACTGAGAGGTCAGACCTGAGAGGACGCGAGTGGTGTGAATATTCAGTTGGCAAAGCTGTCGAGACAGGACGTGGTGTTTGCTCAGGGGTGGGGGGAGGAGGGTGTGTAACACGTGGGTGTCTTTTGGGGATGATGGAAGTGAGTTAGGTTATTGTGATGGTCCCACGACATTGCTAATGCACTAAAAACTGGAGCTCCTGGGGGGCTCAGTTGTCAAGGGTCTGCCTTCGACTCAGGTCATGACCTTGGGGTACTGGGGTAAAGGGCTGTGATGGGCTCTGTGTTCAGGGGGAGCCAGCTTGAGATTCTCTCTCTCCCTGCCCCTCCCCGGCCTGCGTACGTGTCCTCTCTCTCCCCACCTCTCTAAAAATGAGTTTATTTTTATATATATGTGCACATATATATACACATACGCTAAAAACCATTGAATCATAGTTTAAAATCGTGTGAATGGTGAATTTCATGTTATGTGAACTTTATCCCAATAAGTCTTGAAGGCAGATGCAGGAGAGTGCATGTGGGCGGGCAACGTGCAGAGTGGGCAGGGACCTGTGTCCCAGGGGACTCTGTGTGCTGTGTGACCTCCCACCTGGCCAGGGCAGGGAGGGGGCCTGCGTGTCCTCTGCCACAGAGGTCTTCCGGGGGGCTGGAGACGCACGCTGCCCAGCAGGGGAACTGGGAGGAGGGTACGGGGGAACAAGTGCCGGGGTGCGGCATGATCTTCCCGAGGGGAACCCAGCGTGAGGGGATAGGGCAAAATGCTGACGGTGGTAACCTCAGGGTGAAGCTTTTGGATTTTTTATATTTATTTTTGTTGTAAATATGGATCCACAGTAAGTGGGGATCATTTGAGTTAATTTTTTTAATAGAGGGAAATAATAGAGAATCAGAACCAAATCAAGATGCTTCTTAAATGCTCTCCATTCTGCCATTTCCTTCCCTGTGTCTCCCTGCCTTGGGCTTGGGGGGTGGGGGAACATTCCAGAAACAGGACCCTGGGGGTAGAGCTCAGGGGTAGAGCATTTGACTGCAGAAACAGGACCCTAAAATAAGTCAGGAATTTCGTGCCCTGAAATAAAATGTTCTTTAGAAGTTACAGAAAACACTCCCTAGGTGAAAACTGTGGGTTTTATTTTCTTTTGTCAAAAGGAAAGCTTGTCGTCAGCTCCCAACCTCCCTGAAGTCTCACGTGAGGAGAGTTTATCTTGAAAGACTGTGTTTTAAAGTGAGTGGGAAGGAGGACCCGAGATCTCAGTGGTGGGTTCACCCTTTGTGACAACAGGGGCAGAGCTGCCTCCCCTCCCTCCACTTCCGGAGTCCCGGGAGCACCTGCGTCCCAGCCTGTGGTCAGGTGCCTTTGCTGTTTGGGCAGACAGGTGTGTCTCAGCCCAGCTGCCGGGCCGATCCCTGCTGAGTACCACCCGCACGCAGGGCACACGGCAGAGCCCGGGCCCCAGTTCACTGCAACATTACAGCTGCTAATAATAAAGAACTGAAGGTTGTGATGATACCGTGCACCCAGAAGGGGGGGCACAGATAGGCTTGTAAGCACTCACTTGCTCCTGGCCGGCCCCTGGGGAGGAGGCACAGCTGCTTGAGGCCGCTGGCCTTCTCGATGACCTTCTCACTGGCCAGGCTGGGGGCAGAGTCGGCAGCCCTGCGCCGCTCCCTCCCGGGCTGACTGGACCCCGCTGCAGGCCAGGGGGAGCGCTCGGGACCACGCCCTGCTCACCAGCCCGAGCATCCTTGTCCACCAGAACCAGCCTCTGGGTGGGATGTGCTGCCAGGACCAGCGAGAGCCTGTCTGGAAGGTGCCGGGGAGGCAGGACCGAGAAGAAGGCCGAGAGGGGAGGACGGATAAAAGAGCAACTGGAGACAGAGAACAAGATCAGAAGCTCGTGGGTGGTGGTCCCAGTCAGCTCTGCTGATCTGAGAAGTAGAAGCCCCAAGACGCATGTCCCAGGGAGCCCTGTCCAGGGACCCGGCACCCTCCCTGCCCCGAGGACACAGGTGCTCATGGCCAAGGCACCCCACTCCAGGGAGCTCTGCAGGGGTCCGTTGGCCCCGGCCTCTGGGCACTGTCCTTCAGGGTCTGTGACACCCCCAGGCCCGCCCTGTGCTCAGAATGGACCCGCCTCCCCTCACCCCACAGGCGGTCCTTGGTGACCCAGAGCCACCCACTCCCTCCCAGATGGGGATAATGAGTTTTGACGCCTGCCGAGCAGCACTGTGGGGGCCCGTGGCTGTGCCACCGAGGGCAGCAGGTGTCCCGGGCTGGGAGCCCCCCATGTCTGGCCTGTGGTGCGCGCCCTGAAGCCTCTTGTTTGCCTTCAGCAATGGCCTCAGTCACTCTGGACAGGGTCCTGGGACCACAGCGGCAAGGATCCCAGTGGGCCTGCGTCACGGGACTTGAGGGAGAAGTAGGCTAAGGGGTGTGCAGGGAGGAGGCAGGGGCCCGGGAGAAGACAGGATCCCCTGTGAGCACCAGGCCCCCAGCTTCAGGCTGCCGCAGCCACACATCTTCACTTTGAGGCGTTTTGTGAAGACGAATCTGGCTCTGAGCGCAGGGCCAGCCCTGACGAAGGCCAGCACCAGGCCGGGACAGGTGCCGGAGCACACGGGCCACTGGGTGCAACTCGGGGACCCAGCCCCTTCCGGCAGCCCGGGGTGCGGGCTGGGAGAGGACACAGCCGGCGGGAGGGCCCTGCGCCGCGGGGGGGGGCGGGGGCGGCGTGGGGGACTAACCCCAGGAGCAGGGCGGTCCCCTGGAGCACGGGGTAAGCAGGGGGGAACGGAGTCCGAGTCGGGCCCAGAGCCTTGAGGCCAAGTCTGCAGAGAGAGCCCTGCTGGGAGTCATGGGTTCCTCTATAACGTGGGGCACGTTTTGTTTTGCAGCGTAGGTGGCAGACGTTAAAAATGTTGACATTTCCGGTACCTTTAAGAACGAAGTCTTGTTGTGGCTTGTCTCTTGATCAGTGGCGCAGCTCTCCCCTCGGTGTGTCTGCATGTTTGTTTAATTACGGGCAGGCGAGCTCTTTGGTCTTAGCTACCCTTGGGCAAGCGGGGACTGGACGAGGTATTTCCACACAGCCGTGCGATGGCTTAAAGTCACCCCATGCGTGTGCGGCTGTCGGCTGTCGCCGCCCAGAGCGAGAATCCCTGGTCCCGTCCCCCCCCTCCCCCCCCGCCCCCCCCCCTCTTCCCCCCCCCCCCCGCGGCCCCGTCTTTCCGCTCCCCTTCCCCCCCTTCGTTGTTTATGTCTAGAATGCTCTCACCCTGGCGCCCTCCTGGATGACTGAGGCGGGTTAGGGTTAGGGTTAGTGGCTGGTCCTGTGATCCTGGTATCAAGTCCGGCTGCTCAGTGAGCTCTCCTCATGTCAGGGACACCGAGCCAGCAGCAGCACGAGGTTCAGCTGTGGCAGGAAAAGCCTTGGTTTCTGCATCTGTTGGCGCGTGTGGCTGGAGGCCCCGTGGGCCCCACCCCAGCCCTCACCCTGGCCAGCCCGTGCTTGCCCACGGTCCGTCCTGCTGCACGAGATCCCGGAGGCATTCGTTGCCGGGGCTGCTCGCCAGAGTGAGGCCTGTGCATAGGCCGCTACCCTAAGCGCTGCCGGAGCTGCCGGGGCGTTTTCCCACGTCTCTGTCCCTGGCGGTGAGGCCTGAGTGAGCGGGGCTATGCCGGGCACAGACACAGTCCCCGGCCCCGACCCCACAGGCCCTTGAGACGCGCCCGCCCTGCAGGTCCAGCGCGGGAATCTGCCTTGAGGAACAGAGATGCGCACCGGGTCTTTCCGCCCCCTCTTTGTCAGACCAGGAAGGAAGAGCAAACGTCCGGCTGCAAGGGGGTAGCGTAAGTGGATGCCTGTGACGTCTTGTGTTGAACCTTCTGTCATCTGGCAGAGTATCTCAGAGCAGCATATTCACTGCAAATGTTTCTAAGCCATGACGTTAGGAAGAAAAACATCGGGACGCCTGGGTGGCTCAGTGGGTTAAGCCGCTGCCTTCGGCTCGGGTCATGATCCCAGCGTCCTGGGATCGAGTCCCACATCGGGCTCTCTGCTCGGCAGGGAGCCTGCTTCCCCCTCTCTCTCTGCCTGCCTCTCTGCCTACTTGTGTGATCTCTGTCTATCAAATACATAAGTAAAATCTTTTAAAAAAATTAAAATTAAAAAAAAAAAGAAAAATATCACCCCAGACCCAGGGCGTGATCCCCCCACACACACACAAGAGGCAGACAGCAAAGGTCAGAAACATCACCCCAAACTGTGGGGCAGATGATCTTGTGAGGTCATGTATCCACCCAGCTCAGAAATCCAGCAGTGAGCCCGCATTGCTCCTGAACCCGGGAGAAAAAGCAGCAGTGGGGGAGACATGCCCCCCCGACAAGCAAGGCCTCACGCCCTCTGTGGGGCTGGAGCCGGGTGTGTGCTGCTCCCCTCAGGCGTCCTTCCATGTGATGGGGGGGCTGACACGGCGACAGCACCGGGCAGCTGTGGGGGTGCAGGGTGCACACGGGCGTGGGAGCCCAGCCCCAGGTCCCCTGTACACCAGCGGCTCTCAGGCTGTCCGAGCCCAGCTCTGACGGGGGGGACACGGCCACTCAGAGGCCCTTCTGGGTGCCAATGCCCAGGCCCCGCTCTTGACTTCTGTGTCATCCTGACAGGGGCTCTTCTAGGTCACACATCCCCCTGGTGCCAGGGGGAATGGCCAAGGTGCCTTCTGAGGGCACCAGGCTCTTCCTCCTCAAGTGCAGGAGAGCCCAGCTGCTTTACCCCATTATTTCCTTCCTCTAGATCGTGGGCATTCCTGCTTCTAGAGACGCCCAGAGCAGCTGAAGCTGAGTGGGTCACACACGTGCTGGTTACATGGAGCTTGGCTTTATTTTTGCTGGATGAACAGCAAGACTGGTGACATTCACTTTGTCCATTAGCCTTTCTGCCACTGCCTGCTGCCAGGGCTGACGACAGATGGGAGGCCCGTGTGGGTCCTCTCGGGGAGCAGGTGCGAAGGGTAGGAGTGCGCCGGGGCCGGGGCCGCTGCCCCACCATCGTCTGGGGCTGGGAGGCAGGTGGATGGGCCCTGAAGTCCCAGGCAGGGTGGAGGGTGGGCAGGGCACTGAGTTAAGAAGCTGCCTGGCTGGAGCCCGGCATGTCTGCGCCCAGCCCACTGCCCCAGAAGCCGTCCCTGTTTGCAGGGTCACCCCATGCCACCGTGTCCCGTCCATGCCTCCAGGCTCTTCCCACCCTGGCGCTGGCCCTTGCTCAGCTGCTCTGCCCCCTGCAGACCCTAAAATCACCTTGTGGGGCCTGAACAGGTGGCCAGGAGGCAGACAGCGTGTTTTATTGTTCTAAGCTCACAGGTTTGTTTACGGTGATTCAACAAGCTGTTTTGTAGAGTTCAAACTTTGACTTTCCAGGGAGGTCCTGTCGTCGCCGATTCTGATAAATTCTTGATAAGCATGCCCAAAGGTGCTGTCTGACCCATAGCTGGAGAGGAAGGGTCTCTGGGTTCTGAGGTGGCTGAAGGGTGTATTGAGGGCCGAGGGCCCTGGCAGACAGCTGTCCCTGCTCTCGGGGGCCGAGCTCAAGGCAGCTCCTTCCTGGGCCCCAAGGTAGCTGCTTCATGTGATGGGTGAGGGGAGCGAGGTGCTTTCCGTGGGCATCCCCCGCAGCCGTCCCGTGTGTGCCCACGTGTGCAGAGTCCCGCGTGCCGGGCAGAGGGAAACACGGAGTGGCGGGGAGCAGCTGGGAACTTCTCAGGGCCCCAGGGACTGAGCCACCTGGGAGGGAAGGCAGCCAGGACTGCACTGTGAGCGCCTCCCCTTGGCGGGGCAGGGGCTGGGCGCAGGGTGGTGATGGGCTCGCCAGAGTTCTCGTGTCCTGCCCAGGGCGGGGACGCTGTGGGCACCGGCCTCTGCCTCGGGCCAACAGCCTGCGCCTTCTGCTTCATCCCACAGGCCCCCTGGGCTGCAGATGCGGTAGAGGGCATGGCGGTGGTCTCTTGGGTCCAGACTGGCTCCGAAGGAACAAGATTCAGGGGGCTCCCTCGAGGGACAGGAAAAAATGTATGGTGACTTCTGGGCCCACACAGAGTTTCTGTCTGTCTATCCCCTCTTCTCCCATGTCCTGGAGGACTGCTGCGTGTTACTGAAAGGGAAAGACAGGCCTCTACGTTCGCCGTCTCCAGAAGCACGGAAGTGTGTTCGTCTCCCGGTGCTGCCGGGCCTGCGGACTGTTCCCCGTCCGCTCCTGGCGCGTGCGAGCTCTGGACCCTTGCCCACCCTGGTCCCTGCTGTCGCCGGCTGTGGGTCCCGGAGACAGAGGCTCCGTCCGTCCCGGGCACGGTGGTGCCGAGCAGCTGTGGGCACAGAGGGGCTGGTGCTGGTGTGAGTGACCGTCCCCGGGACTCCAGAGCGCCCCGCAGCCCCCAGACAGGTCCCCGAGGTCCTGAGAGCCGGCACACAGCCTGCGGCTTCCCGGCTCCCGTGTCGCGGAGCTCGCCGGCGCGTGCGAGGGAGACACGTGGGAGCCGCGGAGACCTTCTCGCGGCTCCTCCCTCTGCGCTACGGGGTGTGATCGTTGTACGCGAAGGGGGCCGCTTGTTTGTGTCTGAACCGTTTCATGATTTTAGCCTTTTTCGTTTTCGGGCATTTTAAAATTCCGTAGACTTAATTTTTTCAGCGCAGCTTTAGTGTTACAGAAAAAATGAACAGAAATCACAGCAGGCCCAGTTTACCCCCGTCCTGCGCACTCGCCGCTGCTGTCCTGCGGCATCTCGCATCCGTGTGTGACTTCGTTGAGTCCATGAGCTGACACTGATACGTCCGCATTACCTAAACTTCGTCGTTCACACCCGGGCTCACTCGGTGCTGCGCGTGCGTGCGGGCTTTCCCGAGTGCACGAGGCCACGCGTGCCCCATCACTGTGCGGACGGAGGAGCCTCATGGGTCCCTAAAGAAAGGAGGCCCCCATGTGTCGGGAAAGGACCCCCGTCCGCCGCTCTGCATATGTGATGAGAAGGGTCAGTCTGGCTGGAGCAAGCTCAGGGCCCTCTGGCTCAGGGTTTTCAAGCCTCGCCCCCGCGCTCCAGACCTGCGCTTGTGCACAACCCTGCTCCCCGAAGGTCACTGAGGACAGAGATGCATTTTGTAAACAGGCAGGTGCCTGGGGGCTGTAAGAAGCAGACGCAGGCTGAAATGGGCAGGAGTCGTCCCCACTCCTGGGCGACCTCCACTGAGGACGTTTAACAGAATGTTTAGTTTTTAATTACTAAGCTGGCATGAGCAGTTGTGTTTTCTTATCCAGCAACTAATGACTTCTCGTGATCAAGGGGCGGGGCCAGGGTCACGCCCGGAACAGGGAGGTTGTAATTAATCGTTTACTGTAGGAACCTGCCAGTCTTTAGATTGGAATGGAGGGTCAAGTATGTGAAAGTGTGCGCGTGTAATTGGATAATTAATACCAACGTTCGGTTTGAACATTTATGTGGTGGGGTTGGAGGACGTCACCATTGAAAACAGATTAAAGCACTACAGTGTGCAAGACGTTCAAGGAAAAGTGTCAAAACCAAAATTGTGCCTAAAGAAGGATTAGAGGGGCGCCTGGGTGGCTCAGTGGGTTAAGCCTCTGCCTTCGGCTCAGGTCCTGATCTCAGGGTCTTGGGATCGAGCCCTGCATCGGGCTCTCTGCTCAGCGGGGAGCCTGCTTTCTCCTCTCTCTCTGCCTGCCTCTCTGCCTACCTGTGATCTCTGTCAGATAAATAAATAAAATCTTTAAAAAAAAAAAAGAAAATGTAAAAAATAAGAAATAAAGAAGGATTAGAAACCCAGAAACTGCCAATTTCATGCTGATACGCTTCTTGCATGGAATTAATAGTGTTCTGAACAAAAAATTATGTGTATTATTTGGAAGTACAAGCTGGTTTTGTTAAAGTAACTTTCTGACTTGCAGTCAGGTAAATATGAAAAACAGTGGTATTTCTGTGCATGAATTGCTAGAAAGAACAGCACTACGGACTGGCAAGTCTCCCGTTGACGGAGAACACCGGCACGGCTCAAAACCGTAGTAGACCCGCTAGTGGCTGCCCGTGCCAAGACCGCATGGCCCCCTTGGCCTTCCTGCCAGCCTCCTGCCCATCTCAATAAAACCCAATTCCAGAACTTCCCACCAAGATGAGGAGTCGTCCGGGTACCCCCCAGGCTGTGGGGTAGGTCAAGTCAGCGGCGTCTGCCACACACAGGTGCCCCCAGACGGCGCTGTCTCGGCGGCAGAATGAAGCAGGGTTTCCCACACACGGGGCAGGGACTGCCGGGCGCACGTTACTTGGGTCGGGGAGTGCCACGGATGGACGCAGCAGGTGGCAGAAGCACAGGAGTTAATGCCCGGGGCCAACTGAGCAGATGGCCTCAGGGAACCGGGCAGGGCCTTGTGGGAGCGTTATCGGCAGGCCTATCTTCATTTCAGAGCAGGAACACACCAGAAGACTCGGGATTTGTTTACAAGTCCAGATGGTGACGAGTGGTGGCTTTGTCACTCAGGAAGTAAGTGGGAGTGACAAATGGTCATGTTTTCTGGCAGCTTCTTAGAGGGTTAGCAGTTCAACATTATTTTTAAAAAAGCATTTATTAAAATGTGAAGTTGGCTGGGATTATACTTTATATTATTGTCAGGTGCATAAACAAGGCTCCCACCCAGTCGTCCATTAGCGTCCAAGAGGGCCCAGGACTCAACATGCAGGCACAAGGCTAGTGAAGAACAATATGAACCAGACCAAAAAATATCCGGATATGGAAGTTTTATAAGCTATATAGCCCTTTAGACAAGGAAACATCATGGAGGGGATGCCGCTTGAAGTTTGACAGATGTCCACTCCAAGGAAGAGAGAACACGTGTTAGCAGTCTCTTGGACTCAGTGTGGCAGGGAGTTAGGATGGCTTCATGAGCACCTAAGGCAGACGGGGAGGAGAAGCCCTGCTGGAGCTGGAAGACTCGCTTTGCAGGCCAAGTACTGGAGCAACAGAGATGATGAGCGAGCTCCAGTGGACCTGGAACACAGATGGGAGCACAGCAGAGCACCAGTGGCCCAGGACTCAGGGGAAGGACCAGAGAGACCCACTGGAGAAGGACCAGGGACTAACGACCCAATGGAAAAGGATCAAAAACCCAATGGAGAAGGACCAAGGGCCAAGAACCCAGTGGAGAAGGACCAGGGGCCATGGACCCAGTGAAGAAGGATGCAGTGGAGAAGGGTCAAGGACCCAATGGAGAGGGATGAGGGGCCAAGGACCACTGGAGAAGGACCAGGGGCCATGGACCCAGTGGAGAAGGACCAAGGACCCAATGGAGAAGAACAAGGGGCCAAGGACTGCTGGAGAAGGACCAGGAGCCAAGGACCAAGGACCCAATGGAGAAGGGGTGAAGGACCCAGTGGAAAAGGACCAGGGGCCAAGACCAAGGACCCAGTGGAGAACGGCCACAGGATGACTGCACCCCCATGAGACTGTGACAGGAAGATCAAGCTCTTAATTTCTTTTTTTTCTGTTGTTTCACTTTCACAGAATCACTTCCTGTCTGTATTATTTCCTTTTTTCTGTCTCTCCTGGGCTTACTTTGCATGCTCTCGGGCCTGTGAGGTAAGGGGCCCAGATGACCGCACCTGGGGCAGTGCCCCCCACAAGGGGTGTCCCACACACTGTCTAGTCCTGTTTCATTCTCACACTGGTCAGTGGTTGGTTTTTCCCTTAGAGATTATGTAGAAGAGTGTTATGTTCCACGTGTTTGGAGAGTTTCCTGTGGTCTCTCTGTATGGATCTCGCGTTTGAGCTCAGGAATCAAAAACGCAGTCAGAAAACAACACAATTTCAGTTTGCAAGCGTGCGTTGCTGTACGCCAGAGCGGAACCAGGTCTGTCTTGGCGTGTGTCCCGCGGGCACTTAAGAGGAGCCCCTCAGCGCCTGGGTGGCTCAGTGGGTTAAAGCCTCTGCCTTCGGCTCAGGACATGATCTCAGGGTCCTGGGATCGAGCCCCACATCGGGCTCTCTGCTCGGTGGGGAGCCTGCTTCCTCCTCTCTCTCTCTGCCTGCCCTTCTGCCTACTTGTGATCTCTGTCTGTCAAATAAATAAATAAAATCTTAAAAAAAAAAAAAAGAGCCCCTCGCCTTGGCTGCTCTGGAAATGCCTGTCCTGCTGGCCAGTGGCCCTGTGGGGTCTTCCCTGTGGCTGGTCTGCTGTGGACGCGGGACGTCAGCCGCACATGAGGGTGGCGGTGTCCTCCCGACTCCCCTTCTGGCTCTGGCGTGTTTGCTTGGTCGGTAACTCTGGGTTGTGCGGCTCGGCGGTGCACATGTCCAGGCTGTCCCGGCTGGTTACCATTCGGGGGTGGCCGCCCCTCTGCACGACTCCTCTCTCCAACACCGGCGCAGCTTCCCCTGCCTGCTGGTGCCAAACGGCCACGTGATCTCACCTCTGCGCCGTTACACTCGTGACCGGGGGGGTCCTCGTGACCACCGACCAGAAGGGGGCTCCCGTGGATCCAGGGAACTCCCCTCACGGCCTTCACTGACCCCACAGGGGGTCCTCCCGCAGCCTCTGCTGCGTTTCTCTGCCGCGTCTAGATGGAGGCAGCGCACAGGGTCTGAAAGGCTCCCTTTCCCGGCTGCCCCTTCCTGGCCCCGGGAGAGCAGGTTCGTGTGGGTTCTGCGGCGGCTGGTACCCGCGCCGAGAAGGAGAAGCCGGGGCTTGGGCACCCCCGCCGCCGGCCTGCCGGCCTGTCCCTCGGCATCTTCTCACACCAGAGTCCCATGCGCAGCCCAGGGTTTCGGTAGAACTCAACAGCGGGGGTGGGGAGACGCACCCCCTCTTCTGGGAGCAGAGGTCCACGCTGGCGTTTCTGCTGTCCAGAGGCCTTGTCTGCCTAAGTGGGGAGCCCCTTTTGCCCTGCTCTGCACCCCGACTTCCATGCCAGCGCTGGACACAAGGTGAGGGGTCCCCGAGCCTCAGTCTGGTCGGCCACACACCACACCCGGAGCGTCCACGTGCCATGGGCCCAGCCCCGGTGACGAACCCTGAGCAGGCCACATAGGGGGACGCGCCCGTGGGAGTCGAGTCAGCAGGGGCTCAAAGACAAACAGCTTTGAGGGGCGGGGGCTGCTGCAGCTCTCGCTCTCCGCATGTTTGTGCTTAAACCCTCACACACACAGATGCGTGGCTGTCGTGTTTCTGGTCAGAGCTGGCCTGTCCTCCCCGCAGCTCGGGCCGGCCGGCATCTAGGCGAGGGCTTGGCCTCGAGCGCCGGGGTCCTGGGCAGCACCAGGCCCTGCTCACAGCTCCCCAGCAGCCGGGCCCCCCACAGGAAGGGGTGCGGGCCAGTGAGCCCGGGCAGCACGCAGCCCCCCAGAAGTGTTTCTGGAGCCCACCCTCGGCAAGTTGCTCCAATCTCTTGTCCACGGAGGTGCAGTCAGAGTCCCCGTCCATGGCGCTGCCGTCTCTGATGTGGGGTCGCCAGGAGCTGTCTGCCCGTGAGGGCGAGCGGAGACCCGCACTGGGGCTCAGGTCTTAGTCTGGGGGAACCCGCCCTGTCCCAGGCCCTGAGCCACAGCCCAGCAGCAGCTTCGGGGCCCGGGGCCCCCTGTCTTCCCAGCTGCATGTCCACCCCCTACACCCCCCGCCCCTGCCCACCGCTGCCCCGGGAGCATGCCCTGGCCCTTGCTCTTCTCAGGCGCTTCTGGAGCAGTTGTGTGTGGGATCCTGCCTGCCTCCCTAGCTTCACAGTTTCCTCAGGGCAAGCAATTCCCAGAGCATCTACTGACGGGTAGATCTGTAGATCTACCTGTAGATCTGCCTGTAGATCCCGTTGTACAAATTTTCCTCTCCTTGCTTAAGTTCATTCCTAAGTCTTTTGTTCTTTTTGGTGATATCTTAAATGGAATTGTTTTAGTAATTTCCTTTTCAGATCATTCTGCTCTTAGTGTGTCGGCTTAATACCCTGCTGCTCTGCAGAATGCATTTCTTGGATCTAACAGCTTTATGGGGTCTTTAGCATTTTCTACATGTAAGATCATATCACCTACAAACAGAGATGATGATTTTACTTCTTCCTTTCCAGTTTCAATGTGTTTTATTTCTTTTTCTTGCCTAATGGCTCTGGCTAGGAATTCCAGTACTGTGTTGAGTAGAAGTCATAAAAGCAGGCATCTGTGTCTTCTTTCTGCTTGTAGAGGAGAAGCTTTTTTCACCGTTGAGTATTGTGTTTGCTATGTATGTTTCATACATAGATGTAGATTTTTTATGTGGAGATAGTTTCCTCCTGCTTCTGTTTTGCTGAGTGTTTTTATAATGAAAGGGTGTTGTGTTTTTCAAATGCTTTTTCTGTATCAATTGAGATGGTCGTGTGTTTTTCCCTTCATTTTGTTGATGTGGTGTGTCATCTTGATTTTCACATTTAGAACCATCCTTGCATTCCAGGGGGAAATCCCACTTGGTCACATCCTTTTAATACACAGCTAAACGCTAAGTATTTTGTTGAGTATTTGTGCATCAGTGATCAAAGGAATATTGGTCTGTGGAGTTTTCTCCCTCGTGGTATCCTTCTCTGGCTTTGGCATCAGGGTTATGCTGGCCTTAGAATTAATTGGAAAGTGTCCTCTCTTCCTTGAATCTTTGGAAAAGTCTGGGAAGGATTGGTATTATTCTGTAAATGTTTGGTTGAATTCACAGTGAAGCCCTCAGGTCCAGGATTTTTCTTTGTTAAGAGCTACTGATCCCTGATTCAATCTCCTCACTAGTTACAGAGCTATTTAGTTTTTCATTTCTTCGTGAGTAGGTGTTGGTAGGTTTTGTGCTTCTAGAAATCTGTCCATTTCATCTAGATTATCCAATTTATTGTCATGCAGCTATACATAGTGCTCTCTTAAACTCCATTTTATTTGTGTAGAAATGGTAGTAATGTCCCCACTTTTATTTCTGATTTTAGTAGTTTGGGTCTTCTCTTAGTTCATTTAGTTAAACGTTTGTCAATACTGTTGATCTTTTTGAAGAACCAATTTTTTGTGTCATTGATTTTTCTCTACTATTTTTCTGTTCTGTACTTCGTATATCTCTGGCCTAATCTTCATTATTCCCTTCCTTCTGGGAGCTTTTAATTTGGTTTGTTCTTATTTTTTAGTTCCTTAAGTTGTAAAGTTGGTTGTTGATTTGATCTTTCTTGGTTTCAATGCAAGCATGTTTCACCATAAATTTCCTTCTTAGGACTGCTTTTGCTGCATTCCCTAAGTTTTGGTATGTTGTGTTTTTGTTTTCATTCATCTCTAAGTATTTTCTGATTTCCCTGTGATTTCTTCTTTGATCCACTCGTTATAAAGTTGTGTTTCGTTCTCACATTTTAGACAATTTTCCAGTTCTGCTTATGTTCCTGATCTCTACCTCATCATGTTGTGGTCAGAGAAGATACTTTGCATACAAGATATCTATCTTTTAACATCTGTTGAGGCTTAATTTGTGGCCTAACATTTGGTCTCTTTTGGAAGATGTCCCACATGCCCTTGAGAAGATCACGCATGCTCGTCTTGCTGCTTGCACTGTTCTATATTTCTCTATTAAATCTACTTGGCTTTACTGTGTGAAGCCCTCTACCTGCCTCCTTCTCTTGTCTGGTCTTTGTCTCCATTCCTGGGAGAGGATTACTGAAGTCCCCAGCTGTTACTGTAGAAGGATAGTTCCGTCGGGTTTTCCTTCGCGTATTTTGATGGTCTGTCACTAGGTGGGTCAATGTTTGTAACTGTTCGATCTTGCTCTGTTGAACCCTTTGTCAATATATAAGGTCCTTCTTTTGTCTCATGTGACGTTTTCGTTTGGAGTCTGTTTCGTCTGGCGTTAGTAGAGCCCGGCCGGCTGTCCTTTTGCTATAACCACGGTGGAGTCTCTCTCCATCTGTCACTTTCTAGCGAGCGGCTGGTGTCACTGGGTCAAAGTTGAGCCTCTGGACGACAGCATATTGTTGGCTTCTGTGTTTTTACTCATTCTGCTAATCTGTCCTTTGATTTGAGAGTAAAATTCATTTACATATAAAGTAACTGCTGATACAAAGGGACTGACTTCTGTGCCTGTGCCTTTTGTTTTCTATATGCCCTGCAGCTTTTCTGTCCCTCAGTGACTGCCTTTCTCTCTTTTTTCCAGTTAAGTCTTCTGCAGGGCAGTGTTTAAATCCCTTCCTAATTTTCCTTCCTGTCTGTTCTGTAACTGTTTTCTTGGTGGTTACCTTGGGGGATTACATCTCACTTCTATGGAAATAACATTTGAATATTAATTTATAACAGCAGAACTTCAGTGACAAAGTGAAACAGTTCTTTCCCCTTCTCTTTGAGTAGTTGATGTCACAGAATTAAATCTTTATACATTGTGTGACCAAGAACATAAACTGATAATTCTGGTAAATGTGTGAGTCTTTTACATTATGTAGAAGACAAGATTTGAAGTCACAAACCAAAGCCACAGTAATGCCAGCTTTTAGACAATATTTCTCCTTAAATGTGTTAGACTCGAAGTCATGGAGAAGGAAGGGGAGCAGCTACAGACTGGACCGGTGGCCTCATAATGGCAGCACCTATGACAGCCCGCACTCTTACCCCGACTCGGATGCTCCTCAGTGGCCCTCAGCTGCCGTCCGTCTGGCGTCTCTCATCTCCCTGCAGGCCTCGGAGCAGCTCCTGCCTGGCAGGTCCTAGTGAGGCAAACCCCCTCAGCTGTTACTTTTCTGGGACTGTGTGACTTTCTCCCTCTTTGCAAAAACAGTATGCCGGATACAGGACAGTTGGTTGACAGGTTTGGGTTTTTTTCCTTTAGTACTTTGACCAGATCAGCCACCTGGCTCCTGGCCTCCGGTGCCTGATGGGAAGAGTTAAGGACAGACAAGTGCTAATGTGACGAGGGTCCCTCGCGTGACTCCCTTCATGCCACTTGCAAGAATCTGTCTTTGTACGGGTTGATCGTAATGTGTCTTGCTGTGGATCTGAGCTCATCTCAGAGTTTGCTGAGTTTCTGGGATGTTTACATTCATGCATTTCATCAAATTTGGGGAATTTTCAGGCACTACTTCTTCAACTGTTTCCTCCTCCCCTTTCTCTTCCTTCTGAGAATCCCATGATGCACATGTTGGTTTCCTAAATGGTGTCTCAAATTTTCTTTAGGTTCTATTCACTGTTCTTCAGACTTTTTCCTTTCTGTTCCTCATCTTTGTCTTATACTCAAGTTCACTGATTCCTTCTGCCTATTCACATCTAACAGTGAATCCCCCTAGTGATTCTGGAATAGTTGCATTTGCATTACAGTACTTTCAGGCATATGACAGTGGTGCAGCGGTTGTCTACATTGTTACAGGGTCACCATAATGAGTGCCGTCACCATCTGTCCCCATAAAACTTCAGAGTACTGACTATCCCCGGTGCCATACTTTGCATCGGCGGGACTTGTTTATTTTATAACTGGACGTTTGTACCCTCATCTGCTCCACGTCCTTCACCCTGTCCCCTACCCCTCTCCCCTCTGGCAACTACCAGCTCTTTCTCTGCTTTTAGGACTCTATTTCACGTGCTGTTGTTAGAGTTATTTTGTTTTTTACATTCCACGTGCGAGTGAAATCATGTGGCACTTGTGTCTCTCTGACTTCTTTCACTTGGCATAATGCACGCAGGGTCCATCCACATTGCGGCAGAAGGCCAGATGTCATTCTTTTTATGGTTCAGTAGTACCCTGTTGTGAGTGTACACCACATCTTCCTTATCCATTCATCCATCAGTCACACAATGCTGCAATAAACATTGCCTGTATCTTTTCAAATTAGTTTTTTAATGTGTAATGGGTAGTATAAGAAAGTCGCCTAGTTTCCTTCTTTTGCATATGGCTGTCCAGTTTTCTTGGCCTATTTTCTGAGGATAGTGTCATTTACCTAGTGCATATTCTTGTCTTTTTTGTCGTAAAGTGGTTGACCATATATGCGGGTTTATTTCTGGGCTCTCTGCTCCGGCTTATTGGCCCATGCGTGTATGCTCCTGCCAGCACTCATACAGTCTGGTTTACTGGAGCTCAAACTCGAGTTTGAAATCAGGGAGTGTGATGCCTCCAGCTTTGTTCTTCCTCAATTTTGCCTTGGCTTTTTAGCGTCTCTTGTGACTCCGTATAAATTTTAGGATGGTTTGTCCTATTTCTGTGAAAAATGGCATTGGAATTTTTGTAGGAGTTGGGTTGAATCCCTAGATTGCTACGTGATATGGACATTTTAACCGTACTCATTCTTCTCAGCAGCGAGCATGGAGTATCTATCCATTTACTGGTGTCCTCTTCAGTTTCTTCCATCAGTGTCTCACAGTTGTCAGTGTGCAGCTGGTTTCATCCGGTTAACTTTCTCCCAGGTGTTTTACTCTTTTGGGGGCAAGTATAAATGGGACTGTCTTCTTAATTTCCCTTTCGGCCAGTTAGTTATTAGTGTAGAGAAACCAATAGATTCCTGCGTATTAGTTTTGTTCCTTGCAATTTTATTGAATTCATTTATTCTAATAGTTTTTTGGTGGAGTCTTTAGGGTTTTCAATATATATAATATTGTGATCTGCAAACTGTGATCCTTTCACCTCTTGCTTCACTACTTGGATGTCCCTTACTTCATCTTCTTGTCCGATTGCTCCATCTGGGCTTCCAGTACCATGTTGAATGAAACTGGTAAGTGGACATCCTTGACTTGTCTCCTGTCTCACAGGGAAAGTGAGTGTGACATGAACTATGGGTTGTCATATCTAGCCTTCATTAGCTTGAGGTATATCCCCTCTGCGCCCACTTGGTGGAGTTTTTATCATAAGCAAAAGTTGAATTTTGTCAAATGCTTTTTCTGCATCCATTAAGGTGATCATATGACTTTTATCTTTCATGTTGTTAATGTAGTCATCTCACGGATTGATTTGCAGATACTGAACCTTCCATGCATCGCTGAAACAAAACTTGATCCTTTTCATGTATTGTTCAATTTGGTTTGCTCATATTTTGTTGAAGATTTTCACATCAATATTCATCAGAGACATCTGTCTCTAATTTTCTTTGTTTGTAGTGTCTTTGGTTTTGGCATCAGGGTAATGCTGGCCTCAAGAATGAATTTTGAAGTTTTCCTTCCTTTTCCGTTTTCTGGAAGAGATTGCAAAGGACAGGTATTCACTCTTCTTTAAATGCATAGTAGAATTCACCTGTGCCATCTGGCCCTGGACTTCACTGTTTGTCGGGGGTTGGATTACCAATTCGGTTTCGTTACTAGTAATCAGTGTGTTCAGATTTTCTATTTCTTCCTGATTCAGTCTTAGAAGATAACGTGTTTCTAGGAATTTACCCATTTTTTCTAGGTTGTCCAATCTGTTGAGATATAATTTTTCATAGCAATCTCTTATAATCTTCTGGATTTCTGTGATGTCAGTTTTAAATTCCCTCATTTATGATTTTATTTATTTGAGTCTCTTTTTTTCTTGATGAGTTTGACTAAAGGTTTGTCAACTTTGTTTATCTTATCAAAGAACCAGCTCTTAGTTTATTGATCTTTTCTATTGTCTTTTTTGGTCTCTAATTCATTTATTTTCACTCTGATCTTTATTAATTCCTTCCTTATACTAACTTTGGGCTTTTTTTAATAGGTGTTTTTTAGGTATAAGTTTAGATTATTTGAGACTTTTCTTGTTTCTTGAGGTAGGAATTTCCCACATAGAACTGTGGGAATAGGGGTGCCTGAGTGGCTCAGTGGGTTAAGCCTCTGCCTTCTGCTCAGGTCATGATCTCAGGGTCCTGGGATCGAGCCCCGCATTGGGCTCTCTGCTCAGCAGGGAACTTGCTTCCTCCCTCTCTCTCCTCTGCCTGCCTCTCTGCCTACTTGTGATCTCTGTCTGTCAGACATTTCTTATTAGACCAGTTTAGTGATTATGAACTCTTAATTTTCCTTTGTCTGGGAAACTCTCTCTCTCTCCTTTAGTTCTGAATGATAACCTTACTGGATAGAGTATTCTTGTTGTACGGTTTTTTTCCCTTTCAGCACTTTGACTCTGTCTTGTTACTCCCTTCTGGCCTGCAAAGTTTCTGCAGAAATATCCCTTGTATGTAGCCGGTAGTTTTTCTCTTGCTACTTTTAAGATTCTCTCTTTAACGCTGTCATTTTAATTATCACGTGTCCTAGTATGCACCTCCTTGGGCCCATCTTGTCTGGGGCTCCCTGTGCTTTCTGGACCTGGATCTCTTTCCTTCCCGATTAGGGAAGTTTTCAGTGCTATTTCTTCATACAGGTTTTCTGCCCCTTTCTCTAGCTCCTCTCCCTCTAAGACCCCATGCTGTGAATTTTAACGTTGTTCCAGAAGTCCCTTAACCAGTCTTATCTTTTTTTTTGCTTATTTATTTATTTAAGTTTTTTTTATTAACATATAATGTATTATTTGCCCCAGGGGTACAAGTCCGTGAACCATCAGGCTTACACATTTCACAGCACTCACCATAGCACATACCCTCTTCAATGTCCATCACCCAGCCACCCTATCCCTCAATTTGTTTTGTGAGATTAATAGTCTCTTATGATTTGTCTCCCGCATGATACCATCTTGTTTCATTTTTTCCTTCCCTACCCTCCACGACCCCCCAGCTCTCAAATTCCTCATATCAGAGAGATCATATGACAGTTGTCTTTCTCTGACTTATTTCGATCAGCATAATACCCTCTAGTTCCATCCACGTTGTTGTAAATGGCAAGATTTCATTTCTTTTGATGGCTGCATAGTATTCCATTGTATATATATACCATATCTTCTTTTTTTGGCCAGTCTCATCTTTCAGTTCTTTTTTCTTGTTTTTCAGCATGGATACTTTCCATGTCTGTTTTCCAGACCAGTGATCCATTCTGCATCCTCTAATCTGCGATTCATTTTCTGTGATGTAATTTTCATTATAGTTTTCATATTCATTATATGATGTAATTTTCTATCTCATTATTGAAGTTCTCAGAGTTTATCCACTCTTCTTTAAAGTCTAGTGAGTATCTTTATGACCATTACGTTGAATGCTTTATCAGGTTGTTTATCTCCATTTCTTTTTCTAAGGTTTTGTCTGATTCTGTGTTTATTTCTATGTATTAGGTCCACCAGCTACATCTTCTGGTCTTGAAAGTAGGAGCCTCACATAAAACGCATCCTTTAGGGCCACAGTCCCCTCTGGTCACCAGAACCATGTGCTTCAAGGTTGTCCCCCGTGTGGCCTGCGTACCCCCTCTGTTATGATGGGGCCCTGACTGCCGGGAGTGTGCTGGTAGGTAGAGCTGACCCCCCTCCTTGGGGCAACAGTCCCTCTGGAGGGCTGTCAGTTCCAGCTGTGGACTCCCCCTGGGGTGTGGCAGGTGGGGGCTGCTTGGTGGGGCAGGGGGTGGGGCACCAGGGCAGGGGAGACAGTGCCAGCAGGTTAGACGGAGAGCGCTGGAAGTGGTGCCCGTCAGCACTTCTGTTCCCACAGAGAGTTCCTGCAGATCCCCGCCCCTCCAGACATGCCCTAAAACTTGTCAATGAAGCTCCTTCACGTGTGCTCCAGGCACTTTTCAAACTGCTCTGGCAGTTTCAAACTATCTCTGCGCTGGCCCTGGCGCTGAGTGACTTAGGGCACTAGCCCCTTCAGGGCAGTGGCTCGGTGTCCTCTAGCCCTTGCTCTCCTGGAGTGAGGCCCCACTGGTTTCCAAAGCTCCCAGGGTTAAGCCTCGCTGGTTTTCAGAGCTAGGCATTATGGGGGCTTCCTTCCTAGTGCAGGCCCCTAGTGCCGGGGGTGCCCCTGGGTCTTGATGCCCTCAGTCCTCAGAGATGACGTCTTCCTCTGTGCTCTCCCTCCCACTGGTGGGTCATGTGCCAGGAATCAGTTTCCTGCTCTGCCCTTCTTGGTGTGTCTTCTTCCTTCTGTCCTTGGCTATGGAAGAGCTCTTCTGCCGGCCTGCAGTGGTTCTCAGGGTAAGTTGCTGTGTGTGTGGTGGATGCCTTGGTGTGTCCCTGGGAGGAGGTGAGCTCGGGGCCCTCCTACTCCACCGTCTTACCCCACTGTCCCAGGGCATTTGTATCAGTCTGTCTAGTAGATCTGACTCGGGTCTTTTTCAGGGACTGATTCTGTTGAATTCTCTCTTTCCTTCCAGTGGGCCAGACTCTCCTGTTGCCTTATGTGTCTTGTGATTTTTTGGCTGACTGACCACTGGACGTTCAAGTCTCACGATGTGGAGACTCTGGAAATCAGATTCTCCCCCTTCCCCAGGGCTTGCTGTTTTGCTGTCGAAGTTCTCTGGACTGTTGGTGGGCTGTCTCTGTGCCGAGGCCCAGCCTGAGGTGTCCGCTGCTGTCTCCTCGGGTCTTGTCTGAGCCTTTCCTTGGGCACGCACGGGCCCTTCCTAATTCCCACCTCTGCAACCGTTTCTGAATGTCCTAATGTGTGGCTCCCAAAAGGGGGCCAAGGGGGCCCTTGCCCTTTCAGTGCCCTTGGAGTCGCTGGAGTGGAAGGGCGACAGCAATGGCCGCCAGGCTCGGGGCTCGGTGTTGGCGCCTGTGTGATGCGAAGCCGCCGTCATTGATCAGAGCATAGACCCTGCTACTGGGAGGACAGGTCCTTGCCCACCCGGCGTCTGCAGGCTGTTCCAGAAACAGTGCACAGCTGCCTGTGGCATGGCTGGGAGGCTGCGACCATGCTGGGAGCTAGGAGAGACCCAGACTGACGACTTCCCCTGGACAGTCGCAGGCCTTCGGCAGACCCCGCGGTCCCCAAAGGGTCCCATCAGACAGAGTCTGCCCGTGCGGTCGATGCCCGGGTGGGGAGAGATTCCTGGTGCTCCCTGCGCTGCTCCAATCAGGCACCTTGAAACTTTCCATCTATTGTCAATTCTCTTGACTGCAGTTTCTTATTTCTGCTTCTTTGCCTTTCTGTCATTTTGTTGGTTTCCTGTGGGTGGTTTTGGAGAGTTCTAGCTAACTGCAGGGAGGCAATGGGACCTGAACCCTTGGGGCCAGCTCAATAGGTGTCAGGATTATTTGTGAACTCCATGAAACAACTCAAAACCGGACCCCAGTGTACCATCCTGGAGGTTGAGGCTTCCCCAAAAAGTGAGTTTGGTGACACAAACTGGCACCCCGTCGGCAGGGGGTGAGCGCCGCAGGGAGTTAGCGGACGGACGGGACCAGACTGTGCCGCGCTCCGCTCAGCGCTCCTGGGGCCACAGGGCCGGTCGGGGGAGCCGCCGCGCAGTCAGCAGCAGAGAGGCCGGCCCTGCCCGGCATGGGCGGCCCCTGCGCGAGGCGTCGCGGTGCCCCTGGGGGCTTCCCCACCCCTGTGGCCCCGTCCTGACCGCCCCCTCCGCCGTTTCAGAGGAGGCCGAGCACGGCAGCTTCGGGGCCGGCTCGCTGTCCCGCCGGAGGAAGGCGCTGGCGCTGCGTGAGGACGGCCCCCGCCGGCGAGCGCACCTGCACATCGGCCTGCCGCACGACTTCCGCCCCGTGTCGTCCATCATCGACGTGGACATCCTGCCCGAGACGCACCGCCGTGTGAGGCTGTACCGGCACGGCTGCCAGAAGCCGCTGGGCTTCTACATCCGCGACGGCACGAGCGTGCGCGTCGCCCCGCAGGGGCTGGAGAAGGTGCCGGGCATCTTCATCTCGCGCATGGTGCCGGGCGGCCTGGCCGAGAGCACGGGGCTGCTGGCCGTGGACGACGAGGTCCTGGAGGTGAACGGCATCGAGGTGGCCGGGAAGACGCTGGACCAGGTCACGGACATGATGATCGCCAACAGCCACAACCTCATCGTCACAGTCAAGCCGGCCAACCAGCGGAACAACGTGGTGCGCGGCGGCCGCGCGGCGGGCAGCTCGGGCCGCTCGTCGGACAGCACGGCCAGCCGCCACAGCCTGCCCGCCGCCCCCGCGCTGCTGCACCTGCAGCCCGACGACGCCGACAGCGACGACGAGCCCGACGTGGTGCTCGAGGGCGTCCTAGAGCCGCCGCGGCCTGCGCCCCGGCCCCCGGTCAACGGCGCGGGCCCGGCGTCGGCGCGGGACGGCCCCGCGCACCGGCTGCTCAGCTCCTTGCGCGCCGACCCGCGCCACAGCCTGGCGCTGCCGCTGCCCCCGGGCGCCGTGGAGGAACACGGCCCGGCCGTGACGCTGTAGGCCCCGGCGAGCCTGGGGCGCCCCTGGCCGCGGTGCTGCGGGGGCGGGATCCGGACCGCAACTGCACGCTGCGGCGCCTCTCCCGGACCCCGGCGCCTGCGGAGAACGCGCAAAGGCTGTTTTTCTGGGGCTTCTCCGCAGACCATGGAAGGCTCACGCGCGCCCTGTGCCCAGCCAGGTGCGGGGCGCAGCTCCCCCCAGCCGCGTGCAGAAAGGATTCCAGCGGAAGTTGTCAAGCGACTTTTATAAATGAAGCTTTAAAATCACCTTTTTTTAAAAAAGAGTAAATCCGTGGTTTCCATGTGACTCCACAAACAACCCGGAGGGCAGCCCTGGGCCGCGCTGCCCTGGGGGCCCGGCTGGAGCGCAGCTGCGGGCAGGGGCTGGTCTCAACCCGGGATGAACGAGGCCCGCCGAGGCGAGGGTCACACTGCGCACACTTCCGTCCCAGAGCGGGGTGCAGAGCGCCCCAGCGTCCCCGGGGCAGGCAGTCGGCCTGGAGCAGGGCAATGCGGTGGTCGCAGGCGGCCGGTCCCCAGCCTCAGGCCGAGCCAGCCCGCGGGAGGGGAAGGTGACGCCTGGAAACGCTTCTGTGACCAGGATTCGGTCTGCCCTTCCCCGCGCACCGATGGAACCTGAGGGCAAGTTGAGATTTTTATCAGCAAGAAGGCCGGCCCTGGAAAGCTCATGGTCATTTGGATGTATAGTTTCTCTTATCTCTGTTTTTAAATAAGTCACTTGGAACTTGATTTTTAACACAGATTAAATTCATTGTCACTTTGCTTTGATCTTCAGCAATATTTATATATTTAGTAATTTTAAAGGTTTCTTCATGTTTGATCCAATTTTATGTGAACTCTGTTTTGTTTGAGTCCAATGTCCAGGAAAAGACAGGACACTTTTACTTGGAGAACTAAACTTTGGCGAAGTAAAGCTCTCATATGAATACAGGTAGTACTATTTTTCTAGGAGGCCTGCCCTGCCGAGGACGCAGCTGCTTCTCCTGTGGTCCTCCACCCCCTGCTGGTCAGTGGCGAACCCGTCCTGCCTTAGCACCGCCAGGCCACCAACGGGAAAACAGAATCTCACCATCTTCATGTTTGCTGAGTCCATTAAGTGTAAAAGCCAATTATTTTTCTTTTGGAAACTATTTATTGGGCAGAAATACTTTTTAATTGAGTAGTTGTGGTCTCCCACGCCTATGTTTGATTTTGTTATTTGTGCGCTTTTGTTCCTAAACACAGGGAAGACCAAAGGTGCTCTCCCTTCGAGGTCTGGGGCAAGAGCTCAAATACACCCAGATTTATGGGCACCAGTGAATGGTATGAGCATCTTTTCTGGCACCCAAGCAGTCAGAAATGTTTTTGTGGTTTTGGTTGTTTTTCTTTACTACGATAAGTATTACAGAACCAAAAACCTAATGCTAGTTACGATCACAACGAAATGTCCATTTACTAAGTAATTGCTGGTTATAGAATATCTTGTTGAGTCATGGGATCTGTTACCAAGAAGGAAAGTTACGTTTCTTACCATGTTTGAGCTAAGCAAATGTGAATAGTTTTTTAAAGAAAAAAAAAGAAGCCTCCTCTGAGACTTGTATTCTGTTGTTCATAATCTTAGGAGTTCTGAATTTCTTGGAACAGCTGCTTGAGTGTATTTTTGTACCCATATCTTCACTTCTGCCTTTTTCTTCTTAAATAAAAAAACTATGATGTATTACACATTAAAGTTTTCTTGGTTTTATATATCAAAGAATAAAAACTTTTTCTTTGCATTTAATATTTTTACTTGTGTTCTAAGTATTGAAGAGATTATCAGTGTTAGTGATGAGGAGAAACTTGCCCCTCAAAATGGAATTCCTCTAATATTTACCAAGTGCCTGTCATGTGCCATATTTTTTCACTTAATCGTCACATGTGCTCCATGACCCAAGTAGCATTAGCTCCGTCTTACAGATGAGAAAATGAGCTCAAACTCAAACAGGTAGTAGGTCATTCCAAATAACTACATTATAGTTGTATTTGATGGGAGATGCATGTGTCTTAAGTCTAGAAACTTCTTAAGTCCTTTTGAAAAATGTTTCTGAATATTTATAATCAGCTCTTCCTAAATACACCCAGGTTTGCAAAATTGCCATTCATGCTTTTCTCTCTGACATCAGTAAACATACAAGGCATAGCATCATGATGTACTCATCCAGTCGTCAGATGCTATGGCGATAGCCGCGAGCACCACAAATTCCGGGAAGAAATGTGCTTTCTACAGGCATTCATCAATTGAACACTTTCGGTGCCTTCTCCAGTTTACAGTTGGGGAACCTCCAAAAGCTGGCCCGTCCCCCCACACATTCCGAGGAGGTGGAGCTGCTGGTGCTGGGGGAGGGGACACAGGGCTCTCCTGTGTGCAAGGCACACACCCCTGGGTGCACGGGGGGAGAGCAGGTCTCCCTGACCCAGTAGTCCACATGGCCCACCCTGGGTCATAAGGTGCTGTCCAGAGGAGCCCGCCTGGCAGCAGGTGATGGAGCTGTCCAGGAATCAGAAGTTACGTAGCATCTTGCAGAATGACACAAACTGATCACACAGAGGGAGTGGATCTCGTGGCAAGCTGCAAAGATACCGGAAAAGTACTGATTGTTTAAAAAAATCCAGTTGAGCTAAAGTCTGAGACAGATCTTCCAAAAGAAGGCCGTTATGTTATTTTCATGTCCCCATCAAATGTTTTTTGAAAGCTCTGATGCAAGATGACCAAGAAAAGGAGGCATCACTGTCATGCTCGAAAGGGCCAGGGCTGCACATGGTCTCCCTGCAGCACCAGCTGCACCCGAGGATGCGGGAGGAAGTTGGCCGCCCTCAGCAGCATTTCTGGGGCGAGCAGGTGCTCCCAGCCCTGTGAGCCTGCACTGCTGTGGGAGCACCACAGCAAGGTGGTCAGCCCCGCCCTTCGAAGCACTGAAGGACCCAGCACCCCGCTCCGAATTTCCACCCACAGATGCTGCCACACAGCATCCACCAAAGCCCACGCAAGGAGATAAAATGGATAAGATAAAAGATAAAATGGAGATTGGACTTCAACAAATATATAAATGAATGAAAGCTGTGATGCAAGTAAGAACCAAACAAGCACCAGGACTTTCCTCCAGTGCGTTCTGTGCCGGCATTGAGACCATAATGTGACACCAGGTGACCTGCATGTGTCCTTCCCACTGTGCAGAAACATTTCCTCTTCCCTACCATGCTCTACCCTCCATCCTGCCCCTAATGTCTGATTCCCAGGTGTCCTAAGTGTTCATCATTCCAGAAGATGCCCTAAGCCAATATACAAATTCTTTTTCCCTTTTTCCCTCTAATCTCTCCTCACTTTGTTTTCTTCTCCTTTATCTTCATAAAAAGAGAACTTTCAGGGACTGAGAACTTTTTATTACTGAATCACATTCCCAAGGAGTGGAATAAAGTCTAATTATGTTAATAAAAAACAAACAAAATGATTCAACATTGGTCTCTCCAGCCCAGGAAATGACTGCCATCTTCTGAATTCCCTTCCCCAGGGAGACTTGAAAGTGAACACATTATTTCTTGACCCTCTTGGCCTCAAGCTAATCATCCAGGGTAGAAAGGGACCCCTCATGGCTCTCATGGCCAAGCCAAATCCGGTCACTCACTCCTATGTGGCTGAGACAAACACAAGGCTTTCTGACTCAAAGTCCACACTCCTGCACTGCACAGAACTGACAGGGTAACCTAGAAAAAGTCTACCCGACCCCCGATCACTCCAGGGCCTCTAGGTTTCGGGGGGAGCCTGAGGACACCATGAGAAATCAGAGCCACGTACAGAGCTCACATCAAGTATCTTCACGTACCGCACCAAAATCTCCAGTCTCAGAGCCTGTTTGTGACCCCTCGTCTTCCAGTGTACCAGTCCCAACTACCCACAGAGTGCTCCAGAAGCGTGACTCACAGACAGACAATTCCTGAGGCGAGACAGCTATGTGGACATCCACATGGGTCGGCACTGAAACAGTGTTAGGCAGTGTGGACGCACAGAGCACGAAATATGAGCCAGAATGGCTGAGGAAATGGGGCCACAGACTTTCCCTTTCTGACTCTTTGAGGTTTTCAGAAAAATGTAGGCAATTCTGAAGTCAGAAAAATACAGAATCTCTCACTTTAAAAAAAGAAAGAAAGAAAGAAAAGTAAATGAAGCAAATGAGAAGAGTCGATAGATCCTAGGACTGCAGTATGCTTAGAGGACCACGAGTGCTCTCCTTTCCCGGGAGACAGTGGGATTGTATGTGCTTTTTTAAACCTTTTCCTCTGATTATATATATATATATATACTCATTCTGGAAAATCTGAAAAATAGCACATACATAAAGAAGAAAACAACCCACAGTAATCCCAGCAGACAAAATCATGCTAACGTTTAAGGTGCTTCCTTGGAGGTTAGAGAGATAACTCAAGAGATGCTAGATAAATGAGAGACTACCCAGCACATTGCATCTGACTTTTTCCTGAAGCAATAAAAATTGTTCCAAGGCAGTATTTTTAATAGCTGCAAAATAGGAACTAAACCTAAGTTAAGTTGGCCATTTTCCTGATAGATACTACATTACTGACAGAGCTTAAATTACAAAAAGTATGTAAGCTTAATACATAAATTTTAGGTTGGGTTTCTGATTATTTCCTTAGGACAGGTTGCTAGAAATGAAATCACTGTGTCAAACGTTATGAACAGGGGTGCCTGGAGACTCAGCTGGGCAACTGCCTTCAGCTCAGGTCATGATCTTGGTCCTGAGAACAAGCCCCACATAGGGCTCCCTGCTTTGGGGACCCTACTTCTCCCTTTCCCTCTATCTCTCCCTCATTTGTGCACTTTCTTTCTCTCTCTCTCTCAAATAACTCTTTTTTAAGAAGCGGGGAGGGACTATGAACACTTTTGAAGTTAAAAAAAAAAAAAAAACCTCACAGAAAAATTACAGCAAAATAGCTGAAGAGTAAGCTGCCAGACCCAGGTAAACCCTCCTAGGGAACTTGGAAGGTGGGTTCTATCTTCATGCTCTCCCTCTGCCATGTTCCAGGGTGCCAGCATTTCTAGAGGGGAGCTCTTACACAGCTCTTGTACCCTAGTTCTTCCATATAGTGTCCCAGTTTTTATGGCTGCCACCCTGGGACACCCCCATGAATGACTGGCTCTGGTGGCCAGGGGGCTTGCATTCCTGGGTCCCTTGGAGCTGTTCTCAGTAGGCTACCATGCCCAGGGCCTACAGGCAGCAGACTGGCACACACCCTGAGTCTGTCTGTAGAAGAGGCCTATCTGCTTGTCCTGGAGCTTCAGCCTTAGGGCAGGCTTCAGGCTTGCCACACGTCTAGAAGCTACAGAGATGCTCTCAGGGAACATAGGCCAGGAGACCTCCAGATCCCCTGTTCTGGTGGCCAACAGGGCTTATGTTTGTGGCCCCACAGAACTGTACAGATTTGTACACTTGAAAAGCTGTTGCCTGAGTGTCGGGCTTCCAGCCAACCCGGATCTAGGTGCTGACTGAGATCTCACCCACTGGGACTCTGATGGGCCTTGGCACACCCTCGGCAACTTGGAGCCATGAAAACAGGCTGCATGGATAATCACAAGGTTCTAGAGACAACAAAGAACTAGGGCAAGTTTGAACGATAATGTTCATCTCCCACAGAAGGCCACTCCTCAGAACTGAGACAGATGGCTGTTTCACCTAATACGTAGAAACACATGGAGAGAATCAAGGAAAATGATGAAACAGAGGAATACAGTCCCAAAAAAAGAACAAGATAAGACGTCAGAAAATAACCTTAATGAAATGGAGACCAGTGGTTAAGCTGATGAAGAAGTCGAAATAACATGCTCACCAGACCTGAGAGAAGTGTGGCTGAACACAGGGAGAACTTCAACAAAGAGAGAGAAAATATTTTAAAAAGTACCAACAGAAGTCACAGGCTGAAAAATAAAGTAACTGAACATAAAAATACATTGTCTGGGTTGAATATTAGGCTAGATGAAGCAGAAGAAAGGATCAATCATGTGCTTGTGAACTCAAGCACAGGGCAGTGCAACTCACCCAATCAGAGCAACAAAAAGAAAAAAGAATGAAAAAAGTGAAGACACCTTAAGGGACTTAAAGGATAACATCTATGGAATAACAGTCACATGATAGGGCTCCCAAAAGGAGAAGAGAGAGATTATAGGGCAGAAAACTACTTGAAGGAATAGTGGCTGAAAACTTTACTAAACTGGGGAAGGAAACACATCCAGGTCCAGAGCCTAGAGAGCTCCAAATAAGACAAACACGAAGAGACCAATACTGAGACACATTATAATTAAAGTGTCAAAAGTTAAAGACAGAGAATCGTTAAAGCAGCAAGAGAAAAACAACTTGTTATATACAAGGGAGCCTCCACAAGACTATCAGCAGATTTGCAGTAAAAACTTTGCAGGTTCAAAGAGGGGGTGATACAACATATTCAAAATACTGAAAGAAAAACTCCCTACCAAGATTACTCAACCCAGCAACATTATCATTTAGAATTGAAGATAAGACAAAGAGTTTTCCAGACAGCAAAAAAACTAAAGGTGTTCATCACCACTAAACCATCCCTACATGAAATGTTAAAGGGACTTCTTTAAGCTTAAAAGAAAGGGTGCTCATTAATAACAAGAATATATGAAAGTATAAAACTCAGTGGTAAAGGTAAACATATAGTAATGGTAGTTAATCACTTATAGCTGGTATGAAGGTTAGAAGACAAAAGTAGTGGGATGCCTGTGAGGCTCAGTTAGTTAAGCATCTGCCTTTGGCTCAAGTCATGATCTCAGGGTCCTGGGATCAAGCCCCACATCAGGGAGCCACCTTTTCCCTCTCCCACCTCCCTCTCATGCTCTCTCTCTCTATTTCTCTCTCAAATAAATAAAATCTTTTCCAAGAAGACAAAAGTAGTAAAAATAACTATAACTACAGTAATTAAAGAATACACAAGATAAAAAGATGTAAAATGTGACATCAAAAACATAAAATGTGAAAAAAGATTCATGATCATCTTGATGGAATGAAGTTAAGAAAATTAAGTTTTAAAGGTTTTTAAAAAACATAAAATGTGGTAGGGACTAAATATGTACAGCTTTAGAACATGTGTAAACAAATTATTTTCAACTTAAATTGTTATAAATATAGGTTGTTAAATGTAAGCTTCATGGTAACCACAAAGCAAAGACCTGTAATAGATAAAGAAAAGAGAAAGAGAAGGAATCTAAACATACCACTACAGAAAAAAATCATCAAACCACAAAGAGAGAAAGAGAAGAAGAAACAGAGGAACAACAAAACAGCCAGAAAACAATTAACAAAATGGCTGTAAGTTCATACCTATAGATAAATACTTTCACAGTAAAGAGACTAAATTCTCCAATCAAAAGACATAGAGTGGCTGAATTCAAAAAAATTTCACTTGACAGAAATGTGGGTCCAAGTACAACACAAGTCATGCACAAGAATGTTTATAGCAGCAATTGCTAATGGTCCAAAACCAAAAGCACAAAATGCTCACCAACAGCAGAATGGACAAGTAAACATATTTTGCACATATATGTATCTATATATTATATATATTTATATGTAAATATATACGAATAATATATTCTTATGATGGGAATTTTTATAGGAGTGAAAACAAACCACAGCTGTGTACTGCAACACAGACGAATCTCCAACCATAATGTTGAACAAGAGCTGAACACAAGGAAACATACTGAATTATTCCATTTACATGACGGTCAGCAGCACTCATTGATCGTGCTGGGAGGCAGGACAGTAAAATCACTGAGGAGAAGGGCGGGGAGAGTGTCTGGGAGGCAGCGTGAAGACTTCCTGGGGCCTGCTCATGTTCTCTTTCTTGTTCTTGGTGTACTCATTTCATAAAAAATCAACTGCACTGTGCACTTGTGATTTATGTACTTTTCTGTATTTGAGTTCTACTTCAATAAACAGATTAAAAATAATTTTAATGGTTAAAAAAACCAAGATCTATTCATATGCTACCTATAAGAGACTCACATCAGATGTAAGGACACACACAGACTGAAAATGAAGGCATGGAATAATGCAAATGGAAACCAAAAGAAAGCTTGAGTAGCTATACCTATATCAGAAAAAATAGACTTTAGGTGCCTGGGTGGCTCAGTCAGTTAAGTATCTGCCTTTGGCTCAGGTCATGACCAGGGGTCCTGGGATCCAGCCCTATGTCAGTCTCCCTGTTCAGTAAGAAGTCTGTTTTCCCTCTCTCCCCCTGCCCCGTCCCCTCCCGCTTGTGCTCTCTCTCAAATAAATAAGTAAATAAACAAATCTTTTTTAAAAATGGACTTTAAAGAACACTAATAGGAGACAAAGAAGAGCATTACATAATGATAAAGGGGTCAATCTAATAAAAGATTATGTTTGTAAATATTTATGCACTCAACATAAAGCCTCCTAAATATGTAACACAAATATTAACAGACTTAAAGGGAGAAATATAAAGTAATGCAAGAATAGTAGAGATATTTAATACCAAACTTTAATCAATGAATAGATCATCTAGACAAAAAATCAAATAAGGAAACATCAGTCTTAGATGCCACATTAGACCAGAAGGATTTAACAGATCTATACGAAACATTCCATCTGAAAGCAGCAAAATACACATTCTTCATATATCTTTTCTGACCACAGTGGTACAAAACTAGCAATCAATCACAAAATGAAACCAGAAAATCCACAAATGCTACTGAAGAACCTAACAGCCAATGAAGAAATCACAACTTGAGACAGATGAAAATGGAAATACAACATATCAAAATGTATAGGATGAGCAAAAAGCAGTTCTAGGAGGGAGGTTCATAGCAAGATATGCCTGCCTCAAGAAATAAGAAACACCTCAGACAACCTAACTTTATACCTCAAGGAACTAGAAAAAGAACAAGCAAACTTAGTAGAACTTAGTAGAAGGAAGAAAAGTACAAAGATCAGTGCAGAGATAAATGAAATAGACTAAAAAGACAATAGAAACGATCAATGAAACTGAGAACTAGATATTTGAAAAGATAAATTTAACAAACCTTTAGCTAGACTCCCCCAAGGAAAAAAGAGAGGGCTCAAGTAAATGAAATCAGAAATATGAAGAGTTAAGATGGCCAAGGATTGAGGGGACCTAAGCTTGTCTTTTCCCTCAAATATAGCTAGGTAGTTATCAAACATTGTGAACACCGGAGAAACCAGTCTGAAAGAATAAAACCTGCAAGTCTACCAGTAGAAAAGCAACCACATTTTGGAAGGTAGCGGTGCAGAGAGCTGAGAGGGGCAGAAGTAGTTGTGGATATGGAAGCAGGGAGGGGCCTGCTTAGGGAGGCTACAGTAAGTGTTATAATCAACAACGCACAAAATCACAACTTCTAGATGTCTACTACAGTGGGGCACATGCCTGGCTTAAAGATACTCAAGTGGCGAAATGAGGCAGAATTCCAGGTGTGACAGCACAGTCTCAGGATCCCCAGGGTTGCAAGAACAGGTGATGCCTAAGTGCCACACTGTCCCCAGGCACAGGTGCAGGGAAGCCAGAGCAGTGGATCTAGGAGGGGCTTTCTCTTCTGTTTTGCCACAAAGTGTGAACAACTGCACAGTCATGTGACCACTTTCCTGGGACTCCCCAGCAAATGGCAAAAGCACAGCGAGACATGCCCCATCCCAGGAGGAACAGCAGGGGTCCTTACCAGGAGAATCCCTCAAATTTGGATTTTTGAAATTCGTGTGCCTGAGATAAAAAAAGTTCAGACAAGGCAGGGTGAATGCAGGGTTCTGATGGAAACCAGGGACAGAGTGATTGGCTGCTCTTCTGTGAGGGCTCACTAAAGAGTGGAGGGGGTGCAACTTTCAGCTCCAAGGCTAGAGGACAGGCACAGCCATATTCATCCCACCCACCAAAGCTGAAAGCCTTCAGTGAGCAAAACGTGCCACCTAGTAGAATCTGAAGCCATGTACACCAAGGCCTGCCTCTCTGTGCCCTGGAGACACATTCCTACTAGGGCAAGTCCACCTGAGAGTCAGCTCAGCCAGCCCCAACCCCAGAAGACCAGCACAAACAACTAGCTCACACCAAGTGTGCTTATCATAGCGTGCTGCAAAGCTTCAGCTCTAGAGGAAAGAGGATCTAACTTCCCTTTTATCCTTTTTTTAATTTTTTCTTATCAATTTCTTATTTTTTATTAATCTTATTTCATTTTTATATATAGTTTATTTTTTATTTTCATTTTATTCTTTTATTTTGGGACCTAGATTCTTTTTTTAAGATTGTATTTATTTTAGAGAGAGAGCATGCAAGTGAGGGGAGGGGCTGAGGAGAGATAATTTCAAGCAGACTCCATGCTGCACATGGAGCCTGATACAGGGCTCAGTCCCACAACCCTGAGATCATGACCTGAGCCAAAATCAAGAGTTGGATGCTTAACCGACTGAGCCACCCAGGTGCCCCTGCGATCTAGATTCTTTTAACAAGCAGACCAAAATACACCCAGGATCCTGGTTTTTTTGTTTTGTGGTTTGTGGGTTTTTCTTTCTTCTTTTCTTTTCTGGACAAAATGATATGACAGAGAAATTCACCCCAAAAGAAATAACAGGAAGTAGAACTCAGTAGGAATCCCAGACAAACAAAACTAAAGGAGATTTCCCACCACACTCTGCAAAGAATTTTAAGGAGAACTCTCTGAGTGGAGGAAAAAGACCAAGAGCAACAACTACCACAAAGGACCAAACACCAGTTCTACAGGTAACGCAACGGCACTAAATTTGTATCTTTCAACAATCACTCTGAATATAAATGGACTAAATACTCCAATCAAAAGACACAGGGTATCAGAATGGATACAAAAAACAAGACCCTTCTATATGCTGCCTACAAGAGACTCATTTTAGACCTAAGAACGCCTGAAGATTGAAAGTGAGTGGATGGGGAACCATCTGCCATGCTAATGGACATCCAAAGAAAACCATACCTATGTCCAGCAAACTAGATTTTATTATTTACTTTTAATATTTTTATTATTTATTTATTAAGAGAGAAAGAGGCAGCACGTGAAAGGGAAGGAGCAGAGGGGGACAGAGAGAAAGAACCCCAAACAGGCTCCACATCAAGCACAGAGCAGGATACAGGGCTCAGTGCCATGACACTGAGATCACAACCTCAGCCAAAATCAACAGTCAGGTGCTTAACAAACTAAGCCACCCAGCTGCCCGAGATAAACTGGATTTTAAAAAAGACTATAACAAGGGATGAAGAAGGGCATTATATCATAATTATGGTGTCTATTTACCAAGAAGACCTAACAATTGTAAATATTTATGCCCCCAACTGGGACCACCCAAATATATAAATCAACTAATTCTAAACAAAGAAACCCATTGATAGTAATAAAATAATAGTAGGGAACTTTAACACCCCACATACAGCAATGGACAGATCATCAAATCATAAAATCAACAAGGAAACAATGACTTTGAATGACACACTGGACCAGATTGACTTAACAAATATATTAACAACATTCCATTCTAAAGCAGCAGAATATGCTTTCTTTTCAAGTGCACATGGGACACTTTCCAGAATAGATCACATACTGGGTCACAAATCAGCCATCAACAAAGTACAAAATATTGAGATCATAACATGCATATTTGCAGACTACAACATTATGAAACTTGAAGTCAACCACAAGAAAAAATTTGGAAAGACCACAAATGCATGGAGGTTAAAAACATCCTACTAAAGAATGAAGGGGTCAACCAGAAAATTTAAAAAGAAAATAAAAAATACATGGAGGGTGCCTGAGTGCCTCAGTTGGTGAAGCGACTGCCTTCGGCCCAGGTCATGATCCTGGAGTCCCGGGACTGAGTCCCACATCGGGCTCCCAGCTCCACGGGGAGTCTGCTTCTCTCTCTGACCTTCTCCTCGCTCATACTCTCTCTCACTGTCTCTCAAATAAATAAATACAATATTTTTTTTTAAAATACATGGAAACAAATGAAAATGAAAATATGTTTGTCTAAACCTTTGGGATACAGCAAAAGCAGTCCTAAGAGGGAAGTATATAGCAATATAGGCCTACCTCAAGAAGCAATAAAAATCTCACACAACCTAACCTAACACCTAAAGGAGCTGTAAGAGGAGCAGCAAAGAAAGCCTAAAGCCAGCAGAAGCAGGGAAAAATAAAATTAGAGCAGAAATAAATGATATAGAAACAAAAACAATATAAACCAGGAGAATGGATTAATGAAACGCAAGAGCTGGTTCTTTCAGAGAATTAATAAAATTGATAAGTTTTATTTAGCCAGAGTTATCAAAAAGAAAGCAGAAAGGACCCAAATAGATTAAATCATGAATGAAAAAGGAGATATTATAACCCACGCTACAGAAATACAAACGATTATAAGGAAATATTATGAAAAATTATATGCTAACAAACTGGGCAATCTGGAAGAAATGGGCAAATTCCTAGAAACCTATAAAATGCCAAATCTGAAACAGGAAGAAACAGAAAAATTTGATCATACCCATAGCCAGCAAAGAAATCCCATCAGTAATCAAAAATCTCCCAACAAAGAAAAATCCAGTGCCAGTTGGATTCCCAGGGGAATACTACCATCCATTTAAAGAGTTAATACCTATTCTCAAACCATTCCAAAAAATAGAAATAGAAGGAATACTTGTAAACTCATTCTATGAAGCCAGCATTACCTTGATTCCAAAACCAAAGGCCCCTCTAAAGGAGAGAATTACAGGCCAATAACCGTGATGATTATGGATGCAAAACTTCTCAATAAAACACTAGCATATCAAATTCAACAGTACATTAAAAGAATCATTCACCATAATCAAGTGAGGATTTATTCCTGGGCAGCAAGGGAGTTTCAATATTCATAAATCAATCAATGTGTTACACCACATGGATAAAAGAAAGGATAAAAAACATATAATCCTGTCAATAGATACAGAAAAAGCATTTGGCAAAACACAGCATCCTCTCGTGATAAAAATCCTCAACAAAGTACTGATAGAAGGAACATACCTCATCATAATAAAGGCCATATATGAAAAACCCAGAGTTAATATCATCCACAGTGGAGAAAAACTGAGAGCCTTTCCCCTATGGTCGGGAACAAGACAAGAATGTCCACTCTCACCATTACCATTTAATATAGTACTGGAAGTCTTAGCCTCAGCAATCAGACAACAGAAAGAAATAAAAGGCATCCAAATCAGCAAGGAAGAAGTCAAACTTACACTATTTGCAAACGACACAATACTCTGTAGAAAACCTGGAAGTGTCCACAAAAAAAAATCACTAGAACTAAAGCATGACTTCAACAAAGTTGCAGGATATAAAATCAATGTGCATAGATGTGTTGCATTTCTATCCACCAATAATGAAGCAGCAGAAAAACGGAAAGAGAAACCAAGGAATTGATCCCATTTGCAATTTCACCAAAAACAATAGGATACCTAGGGATAAGCCTAACCAAAGAGATACCTTTACCTGTACTCTGAAAACTATAAAACTCTGATGGAAGAAATTGAAGAGGACACAAAGAAATGGAAAAGCATTCCATGCTCATGGACTGGAAGAGCAAATATTGCTAAAACGTCTATGCTGCCCAGAGCAACCTACACGTTTAATGCAATCCTTGTCAAACTACCACCAGCACTTTTCACAGAGCTACAACAAGCAATCTTAAAATTTGTGTGGAACCAGAAAAGACCCTGAATTGCCAAAGCAATTCGGAAAAAGAAAAGCAAAGCTGGAGGCATCACAATTCTGGACTTCAAGCTGTATTACAAAGCTGTGATGACCAAGACAGCATGGCACTGGCACAAAACCAGACACATAGATCAGTGGAACAGAATACAAAACCCAGAAATGGACCCACAAATATATGACCAACTAATCTTCAACAAAGCAGGAAAGAATGTCCAATGGAAAACAGACCATCTCTTCAACAAGTGGCCTTGGGAAAACTGGACAGTGACATACAGAAGAATGAAGCTGGACCACTTTCTTACACCACACACAGAAATAAATTCAAAATGGATGGAAGACCTAAATGTGAGATGGAAATCCATCAGAATCCTAGAGGAGAACACAGGCAACAACCTCCTTGATATTGGCCACAGCAGCTTCTTACTAGACATGTCTCCCAAGGCAAGGGAAACAAAAGCAAAAAGGGATTATTAGGATTTCATCAAGATCAAAAGCTTCTGCACAGGAAAAGAAACCATCAACAAAACTAAAAGGCAGCCTGTGGGATGGGAGAAGATATTTGCAAATGATGTATCTGATAAAGGGTTAGTATCCAAAATCTATAAAGAATTTATCAAACTCAACACCCAAAAAACAAATAACCCTGTTTAAAAAAGAAAAACAGGCAGAAAACATGAATAGACATTTTCCCAAAAGAGATATATAGAGGGCCAACAGACACATGAAAGATGCTCAATGTCAGTCATCATCAGGGAAATACAAATCGAAAATACAAAGAGATCCCTCCTCACACCTGTCAGGCTGGCTACAATTAACAACACAACAGAAGATGGCGGAGAAGCAGCAGCTGAGACGACATCAGGCAGCAGGAGACCAGCTAGATAGCTTATCGAACCGTTCCGAACACCTACACATCCAACAGGAGACCGAAGAGAAGAAGAGCAGCAATTCTAGAAACAGAAAATCGACCACGTTCTGAAAGGCAGGACCAGCGGGGAAGTGAATCCACAGCGACGGGAAGACAGACCGCGGGGGGGAGGGGCCGGCTCCCGGCAAGCGGCGGAGCAACGGAGCACGAGATCAGGACTTTTACGTCTGCTCCACGGAGGGACGTCACTCCAGAGGCTAATCCGGGTGAAGCCCACGCGGGGTCAGCGTGGCCCCAGTCCCGTGGGGCCACAGAAGGATCGGGGTGTCTGAGTGCCACAGAGCTCGCAGGTCTTAGAGCGGGGAAGCCGGCTGCGGAGACAGAGCCGAGGAGGGAGCTCTCAACTCGGGGTTACCCTGAACCGTGATCCGTGACGCGGGCCGGTGCTCTGTGCGAGGGGTCCCACAAGATCTGGGGAGACCCCGACCTGGGAGAGCCCAGGGATCTGCGGGGTTCGGAGACTCCAGGCGGGGCTCTGTGCCAGAGACAGAGACGCTGGGTCCCAGGCCAGGTGAGCTCGGAGCGCGGCTGGAGGCCGGGGAGACGGGAGTGATCAAGCGCTTTTCTCTGAGGGCGCACTGAGGAGTGGGGCCCGAGCTCTCGGCTCCTCCGGCTGGAGACTGGGCGGCCGCCATTTTCATCCCCGTCCTCCGGAAGTCTACGGATCGCGCTCAGGGAACAAAGTCTCCCGAGAGCGAACCCGAGCGGATTACTTAGCTCGGCCCCTGGCAAGGGCAGTGCAATTCCGCCCGGGGCAGAGACACTTGAGAACCACTACAACGGTCCCCGCCCCCAGAAGATCAGCAAGAAATCCAGCCAAGACCAAGTTCACTTACTAAGGACAACAGCGGAATTCCAGAGGAGGAGAAAGCAAAGCATGGAATTCATGGCTTTCTCCCCATGAATCTTTAGTCTTGCAAAGTTAATTAATTTTTTAAATTTTTTTCTCTTCTGCTAATTTTTTTAACTTTTACCCTTTCCTCTTTTAACGTTTTTTAACTAGTTTATCTTAATAACTTTCTTTTAAAAAATCTTTTTTGAACCTTTATTATTATACTCATATTTTATCCTTCATTGTATCTAACTTTATTCTTTGTATACACATAGGGTTTTTTCTTCTAAAAAATTTGGGGTACAACTTCTTCTAAATACACCCTAAATACACCCTAAATCTAGCACCGGGCTTGATCTAGTCTCCAGCCCAAGCAATTTCTCTCCACTTTCTTTTTTTTTTTTTATTCTCCCTACCAACTTACCTTATCAACTCCTTTGTTAGAAATTTTAAAAAAATTGTTTTCATCTTTATAATCATATACCATCCCTTCATTGTGATTACCCTTATATATGTTTTTCATTCTTTAAAATTTTGGGAGGTAGTTTCTTCTAAGAGACCAAAATACTCCCAAAATTAAGTGGGTGACCCTGTTCTAGTCACCAGTCTAATATATATATTTTTTCTTTTTTCATATTTTTTCTTTATTTGTGTTCTTTTTTTAAATTTTTTTTCTCTTTTCTGAACTTCTCTTTACCCCCTTTCTTCCCCCCCCCCTACAA